>JASFDH010000161.1:0-32983 GCA_036937195.1 Nidularia pulvinata | reverse complement strand
CAATCTTCTGCTCCTTTGAACTTCGTGTTCACCCAGAACCCCAATGTTGCCCCAACAACGCAAGTTAACATCGATGCCGCCCGCGTCAATGCATTCTATGTCGTCAACTCGGTTCACGACTTTACGTACCGGTATGGTTTAGTTTTCTTTACGTCGGATAAAGTACTAAGAGGTGTATTTAGATATGGGTTCACAGAGGCTGGATTCAACTTCCAGACGAATAATTTCAACAAAGGAGGTAAAGGTGCTGACGCTGTAACTGTGTCGGTTCAAGATAGCGCGGGCACCGACAACGCTGACTTCTCCACTCCACCCGAGTAAGCCAATTTTGTGATGGGGCTATTCTCGCGTAGCTGACCTATGTCATATCAGCGGCCAAGCGGGTCATATGAGTGAGTACACTATTGCCATAGTTCAACAAGAGACTTGATTTAATTTAATTCGAATAGGAATGTTCCTTTGGGATCTCACGACCGTACGTTCATTCCACTGTTCATTTGCTTCAACAGTTTCCAATGCAGTCTCAACAGCCCGAGCGTGACGGTGCTTTGGAGAACGATATCGTCGTTCATGAGAACACGCATGGTGTCACTAATAGACTGACGGGTGGTGGAACTGCTCGATGCCTGCAAACGACCGAGGCTGGCGGCATGGGTGAAGGCTGGTCCGATGCGATGGCCGAGTATGTGTCGATAGTTTTCTCTTGATTCAACATTACTGACATGGTCTCTCAGGTGGACTGAACATACTTCTGCTGCTGTTCCAGACTATGTTCTAGGTCAGTATGTCACCAACGATCCCGCTGGTATTAGAAGCCATCCGTATTCGACTTCTGCGTGAGTGCCACAACGATCGTAGTTGAGTTTAAAGCCTTCCTGACGTCTATCCTTGTTAGTACGACCAATCCTCTGCGCTATTCTAGCCTCAAGACTCTTACCGAAGTCCATGGTAAGCTCCTGATTATTTCCATTGTCATATGGATTCTCATGCATCCCATTTCCAGATATTGGTGAGGTATGGGCCAACATATTACACAACGTTTACGCAGGCCTTGTTGGTGCCCATGGCTTTTCCACCACTGCAAGAACCAACCCGACTGGAACTGAGGGAAATATCGTCTTCCTGCACCTGTTCCTTGATGCACTTGCTCTCCAACCTTGCAATCCTACATGTCAGTATTACTTTCCGCTATCCTAATCTCACACTAACGGAGATCTCATTTCATTTAGTCCTTACTGCCCGTACCGCCTGGATTCAAGCTGATACCAACCGATTTGCTGGGGCTAACAAGTGCATACTGTGGAATGCCTTCGCAAGCCGCGGATTGGGGGTCAACGCTGCTAACCATAATGATGATACGACTGTACCAGCTGGGTGTTAAAGGAGGAGTCATATCTATTCGATTATCATCTCATGGCCGGTTCTGATTTGTACTCGCATACCCGGGACTCTGTAGTATTAGCTCAGGTTTAGTAATGCCTGGAATAAAAAAATTTATCGCTGCGTATGTCGGGCGAGTTAGGTCAATGCTGGATATGTAAGTTTAATAAAAGAGAACATACGAATATCCATCTAGGTCTGAAACACAATACAAACTCAGAAAAATGAGATTAAATCAATCATGGCACCTGCATTATACCCTAGTTAAGGTTGAAAAAGGTTCCAACACAGACCCTAGTCTTGAAAATTGTATTTTTTGATCGGCTGCTGGTGCTTCATCACCCGTTGCACACCGAAGGTACTCCAATCGACGTCGACTACAGCTTTCGTCGGAATTTGCGTTGTTAACCAGTAGAACTTGGGAACGTTCTCTAAAAACCAGTCCGCATCCTGGGTCGAAAGGGCCAGCCTTATTCCCGTAACATATAGTTCATGAAGGGGAGGGACCAGTATTTGGCCCTTTGCTAGTGGACGGTAGGCGATCTCCTGTCTGAGCTGCACAAATTTTCTTAAGCCTTGTGGAGTGGAAAACGGACAGTCCACAATGAACAGCTGCGTGAAACGGGAGCTACAGTTCGGGTGGGGTGCGGCTTCTATAATCTTGTCAAGAACGATGTCGTTGAAGTCAGGGCAGTCCATCATAATAAGTTTATCCCCGATCCACCTGAAGGGTAGGCAAATGGACATCCTTCCTCTCGGCATTTCTTTTATTATCGGGCAACGACAGACTGTAAATCGATTTATGTCCGTAGTAGTGACGTATGATGCTTTAACTGACAGTACTTGTAGACGCAACTGAGGATCGAGGGATAGAAGAATCTGTGGGACGGTAGACGCGTCAATATCCTCCATGGACAATTCCCGCAATGCACGGAATTTTAGAGGTGGATCTGAGGCTAAGTGAAATTGGGGTCTATAATGGATATCCATGAGGTGAAGCCGTTGTAGGTTTTGAAGACCTGTGATATATCCTAGAGCTGACTTCAGACAAGCATCTTCGGCGGGTGTGATAGTGGGAGATAGGTGTGAAATGGTTAAATAATCGAGAACATGCAAGTCGGATGGCGCCGCATAGGAATTTCCCCAGACTCTCATAATATTTGGACCGTCCAGCTCTAGGCTCGTGAGAGTCGGACAACTAAAGCTGTTACAAACTATTTTTACTGACAGCCTATGTGTGAGCGTCGTGAAAATGTTGTCATCGAGATTGCAGTAAAGGATAAGTCTCCGCATTCTCGTGGCATTTTCATAAGGTTGCTAGCACTGCGACGTTAGGGAAGATGCCTGGTTACACAGATAAAGAGGCCATCTACCCGATGAAAATGAGGCTGAATTATGGCCAATATGGCAGCCAAGCGTTCCCTTTCATTCACATCATATACAACAGACACGATTGTCCGCCTTCTGATGAAGATATTGAGGGGCAAATCGAGTGACCAGGAAAGAAATAAGGGGATATCAGATATCAGGGTTGGTGATTCTGAGTCAAGAATGATGCGGATATGAGTCCAAAGAATGGCGTCGCAAGATAGCACATCACGCCAGGAGCGGCATACGTCGACGAGAGTATAAGGAAACAGACGAGGAGATCGCACGTCCTCGTGTTTACTGAGCTTTTCTTTGTCCATAAATTTTGATAGCATAGTGGCTGGCCTGAGATCAATTTGAATGCATTGACGCAGCCATCCAGCTCTCGAACATGAAAATATTGTCCAATACCTCGAAGGGAAGGGAGGAAGCACACGGAGGAGGCGATGTGGCACTTTCGGATGTTTCAATGACGTGGCGTAATCGCTTAGGCAGCGTCTGAGGGGCATGAGATGCCTATTGCCCAATGCGACTGATGAAATTTACGGGCCTATGGGGCGTAGAGGACGATGATCTCTGTTGCATGGATGTGTTAGGCCAGTCGATCAGAGAAGAAATTCAACAGGCGCACCATGAATCTAGAAGGATTGCGCGATTCAATCCTTTGTGCTCTGCTGATGAATGTTCGGTGTGAAACTGCACGACAGGTCGAGCGCTGGGCTGTATTGGGAGCGCTGGCAAGTTGATTGAGACGAAATGAGCAGTGAAAGTAAGGTGATTTCGTGGGCTATATGCAATTCTGAAGAAGATGGCCACAGAGAGCCCTGCATAACGTTCACTTTTCAGTCGCCGTGGCTCTGAGCAAAAAGAGGCATCAAACAATTGAATGGTTGAGGCCTTGATTTGGAAGCGACATGGCCAAAGTGATAAGTTTTCAGAACATGAGGCGTGTATTCACGCGTGATTTACGCGACGTGACGCATCAAAGCGCGTCATATCACCATTGCTGTCATGGGAAAGTCAAAGACTGTCCAGATTGCGTATCGAACAAAGGAAATCTTCAAAGCAGAGAGCCAGAGTAGAAATTTAGCAGATCTTAAACGAGATTGAAGGAAACCAGGAACCACAACGGAACCAAACTGTACTTATTTGTATACGTAATCGATCGAAAATCCCGACACAAAAACCAGAGATTTGCCCGAACCACAACCAACTTCGGGCCATCGGCCTTTTGCAATTGAAAATAGCGCTGGCAAGCCCAAAGTTGAACTCTACTGCGCATGTCTTAGGTCGTTATGTACATGTTATCAAGACCTACATGCGACGACTACTTCCTACTGGCAATTATTTGTCTGTCATGAGTCATGATTCACGATGCTCTCAGATTACAACACCTCAGCACCAGTAACTAGTGCCAACGACTGCAACTCTCGTTAGCTTAAGATTCATTAAATTTCAGACCTCAGATACGAGAACATGTGCCAGTAAGATTCTCCATGGCAAAGCGGCTGGTTGGCAGTACGTCTGCATGCTCTGATTCAAAAAAGCCTAAAAGAATGCCAGATACTCTCGCTGCTAACGCTTCTGCAGAGCCGTCAGAATAAATGGGATGCAAGGACTCCAGGCTCTACCAAGGAATATGACTGCTTCCTCGATATCGAAACCCTCCATTACTGATGCCACACTCATGGGGTCTCATTGAATTTACACTACTCACCGCCATGAACTTAGTACAGCCTTCCCTTTCCCAGTGTATTCTCCTCTAATCCCACCAACCTGCTCATCTTTCTCAACCCCTATCCCCCATCACCGAAGCGTTCGATACTTTGGTGTCGTTGATAAGATACTTGGAGCTGTGAACTTCCGTCTTCTAAGCTCGGGGCTGTATTATAGTCGAGGAGATAATAAAGTAGTAGAGCGTTTATTTGATCATAGTGGAAGGGATGATGGAGGTGGGGGGAATTGATGCAAGCAAACTCGAAGGCCCTGGTTCTTAGAAGACCTTATGGCTCTTTTAGGCTGGATGAATAAGCAGTCTCCATCTCGTTCTTTTTGATTGACGCTTGTCGCACCTACTTCCCGGAGAATCGGGAATTTGTCGCTGGGTTCTTTGCGAGCAAAACAGCGCTCAGATTATATCCCGACAACAGCTTCCTACCGCCTCTGGACTACACACCTCTTCTTGTGACCGGCTGGAGATAACTGATTTCCTTATGGGCATTGCTAAAGACGCTTTAATGTATTATTTTGGGTCAAGATCGTTATATCACGGAGAACATCTTGGGCGCAAATGTGTGCTGACGATTTTACGTTAGGTGAGTACGTTTGCTTCCTCGCCGACATGCTTCGTCAGTACGCGTTCACCATATCTCGGCTTGATAACCCTCGATAGCAAGGTATAAAGGGCACACCATTCAACATAAAACTACATCCCTCACCTGGATATCCATTGCACCAAAACTCCTCTCGAGTCTTTCAACATGTCTACTACCACTCGTAAATTTGGCGACTCCACCGTGCCAGCCGTTGGACTTGGCCTCATGAGCCTGTCTGACCTTGCGTACGGGGGTGCTCCAAAGACGGATGAGGAGCGCTTCGCTGTGAGCCTGAATTGCCCCATACGCTGCCTATCTTTGTGCGCCGTCTGATGAGATCTATCTAGTTCCTGGACGCTGCACTTATAAGCGGAACAACCTTTTGGGATACAGCAGATATCTATGGAGACTCTGAAGCTATCATTGGAAGATGGTAATTCTCCATTCGTTATTATAAGCGTTTTATGTGCCTAAGAGCGACTTTTTTTAAGGCTCAAGTACTCGGGAAAGAGAAATGAAATCTTTCTTTGCACGAAGTTCGGCTTTGTGCTCAGTGGTTCTGACGCTGGAAACCGTGTTGACGGTAGGCCGGAATATGTGAAGGAGGCCTTCGAAAGGTCTGCTGCAACGCTTGGTGTCGACACCATCGACCTATACTATTATCATGTAGGACTTTATTCATCTTTACAATTATATACCACTTATATATTCGTATGCACAGCGGGCAGACAAGACCGTTCCGATTGAAGTACGTTGATCTCGACATACACCTTGCGATTTTTAGTAACTCAACTTTAACAGCGTACAGTGGCTGCTATGGCCGAGCTCGTCAAGTGGATCATCCTTCCTCCGCCATATTAATTGTCCGTTCTTACATTCCTATGTCCAGGTCTGGAAAAGTAAAATACATTGGTCTCTCCGAGGTTACCGCATCGACCCTCAGACGTGCTCATGCCATTCACCCCATTTCTGCGGTCCAAGTGGAGTACTCGCCTTTCACACTCGACATCGAGGACGAGAAAATAGGCCTTCTCAAGGCCTGCCGGGAACTTGGCGTGAAGATCATTGCCTACGCTCCGCTGGGAAGGGGACTTCTCGCCGGGAAGATTGTATGTCGCTACTTCACTTCTATATTCATGCTCATCCTTAAATTTTGCTCAGCGTTCCCCGAACGACTTCCCCGAAGGCGATTTCAGGCGATATACACCGAGGTATATTAATGTCTTCTTTCCTAATTTATGTCTTCCTTATATTGCTATCTCAGGTTCAGCGAGGAGAATTTTCCCAACATCCTGAAGATCTCCGATGACTTGCAGGTCATTGGCAAGAAACATGGCGCTTCGAGCGGACAAGTGGCTATTGCTTGGGTCATAGCTCAGGGAGAGGATTTCTTTGCTATTCCTGGTACAGCCAAGATTAAGGTATGAAGTCCGCACAAATTCTCTTTATCTGAATAGTAAATTTATTATAAATTCTTATATAGAATCTGCTGGAAAATAACGGGGCTGGGAGTGTAACACTCACATCCGAGGAAGTCGCTGAGGTCCGCACTATCGCAGAGAAAGCGCACAATGTCTTGGGCGACCGCTATCCTCCTGGTGTCCACAGCGACATGTTGTTCGTGGATACGCCCCCATTGTAGAGGGACAAGTCTTTCATTGACTTTTCTCCTTCAATGTACATAATACTTCCGTTAACTACTTAGCAGTATTCAACTCTTCTTCTCTGGTCATGTTCATACTTAATTCTACTGTTACCTGTCGCAATGTATGATTCTGCGATCTTAGATACATCATTGGGGGCATAGCTCAGTTGGGAGAGCAGCAGACTGAAGTTCTATGTACGTATGGTTTCTTACGATTTCTGAAGGTCCCGCGTTCAATCCGCGGTGCCCCCATAGTATGTTAAGGAATTTCCTGTTTTTTGGTTGATCAAGTACATTGGACTAATTGAGGGATGTCGTTGGATGTGAAGTCCTCGCTTCAGAATCGACCTTGGGACCGCACACAGTTTTTCCTATTCTTATTTACACAACGAATCGAGACTGCAGTTGATAAGTACTTACCCAAAATCCAACGGGGAAATGGACTAGATTCCTTCCAAGCTGTTATCCATCTGAAATTGCACACGAAGCAAAAGCAAATGTTAATCGATATTTCCGATTATAATTGACTTGCAGTTTCACAGGGCTCATCTTTGACTTGGTAGTGAGGATCTCTTGCTGAACATAAATGTGCTTTCACATAACGGTAGTACTACAGTATGTAGTACCCTTTCCGTAACGGGGGCATAGCTCAGTTGGGAGAGCAGTAGACTGAAGTAAAATTGGTATAAACCATTAATTCTAAAGGTCCCGCGTTCGATCCGCGGTGCCCCCATCTTTTGTTAATATTCCTCTCTGTCATGTCGCAAGTCAAAAAAAAAAGTCCACTACTTTTGTCGTTACAGCGGTCGCATAAGTACCATTTTGTCATCGTTTTCTAGTAGCAGCACCTCACGACGCAACGGGAACCACATTCTATCGACTATTTATTAAATGTAGCATTCTGCGATACGAAAATCAGGAGGATATCAAGCCAATCCGAACTGAAAAGAAAAGAAACAGAATAATGATAAAAGTACGGGAAACGTCCAAGCAACCGCTGACTCCATCCCCTCCTCCCAGGGAAAGGACCAAGGACAGCCGCGAGGGCTCCAAGGGTCCGAAATATATTATATTATTACATGGGAAGACACCTATAAGAGGTTAGAGGGCGTTGAAAGTATTTGAAAGAGATGTGGGTGTAGCATACCGTGGATGGGTACGGCCTGTCTACTCCTCGTCTAGCCGCTCTAGATTGGTTTCCCGCGCGTTACTCCCGGATGCGGTGGCTGAGCCGCCGTTTTGTGACTAGGAAAGACAACAGTGGTCAGTTAAGGGTTCGGAGAAAGTAGAGGTAGCCCGGCAGCCCGGTAGAACAAGCACTCCCACATGCAAGGGAAGGATGAGGCGACGCACCTGCCTTAGTTTTGCCAGGTGTATCTTGAGCGTCTCCGCGTAGTTCTCGAACCCGAGCGTTCCCATCGCGTACAGGATGTCTTCCCCACCGATGGTCTTGCGCTTCTCGAGCTGGCACTTCTCGGCGGCCTCGGAAGTGATGAATGAGATGAACTCGGAGACACACTCCTGCACGGTCTCCTTCGCGTCCTTGGCGATCTTCGCGGTGGGCGGGACAGAGGCCTTCATGATGCGCGCGACGTTGGCGATCTGCGTTTAGCATCCCACCTCTACAGTAAATGCGTGAGCGGTAGCAAGTCGTTTGGCTGGACGCACCGGGAGAAAGCGATCCTGCTCGCGATACTCGCCCACCTCCTGCTCGGTGATGGGTACAGGCTCGGGGGTGTCCTGCGGGGGCGCAACGAGCAAGGTGGCCGGGTTGCTCTCATCGCGCGCGGGGATGATGGGTTGCAGCTCGGACATGGTTCAATGTTGAACGGCGTGTGGATGTGGACCGTGGGCTAGAGCCAGGTCGTGGGTGAGCCGGTTTGGCGCTGGAGGACTGGGGCCGAGTAGTGTTCGAGTAGAGGCTGGCGTAATCTAAGTTCGTTCGCCGTGGGATGGGACGCTGGGCGGGCGAGGAGAGCGTCAAAGGGTGTTGTATTGCATCGCGGGGATGGTCGTTGACAAGAATTGTGCTTCGATCACGGTCCAAATCGAGCAGCACGGTCTTGATCGAATGGGTCTGCATCATCCTCCGGAGTCCACCCCGTCGTCTTTCTTCCAATGAGCGTCCGCCTTATAGATCGGCCATCTAGTGGCGATGATTCTCGGACTTCAGGCGGTCATCATCATGGTAAGCTACGGCGAGCCAATCACATTCGAAAAGAAATACCACAATGGATTCGATTGAAGGTTTGTGACGTGCCACGACATACCCTACATCGCATCACTTGTGAAGGTCGTTGATGAAGAAATTCGCAGGATATTCCAGCAGTGAAGAAGAATCGAGGGCATGGTGTTCATTTTCAGCTGGAGAGGTACGGGCGGAGCTTATCCGCTATGAAAATAAAAGACAGGGGTCTGGGATATATACTACACTCGATGGTGTGTCATTCAAGGGCTAACATCCTTTTTATCGCAGGTGATACTAAGTAATCCGGTCACTATCCAAGATGCATTAACGTCCGCCATAGCCTAGTGATCCTGTACATGCCGGAGGAAGATCAATTGCCGCCAGCTGGACGCGCTCTTGCATCGTCAATCACCGATATAATAGGGGTCAAGTTATCTTAGCAGCAGGCTTATCTGAACTGGGCTCCTTAAAAACGGTCATAATCGTCGCCATGTCCGCAGGGCATGGGTCCATATACTCTTCGGAGTTCTTAACAACTACCAGATGCACCGTCGACGGCCGGCATTGGGCTTAAGTTATTCTTGTCGCCGGTTGGACTGAAGTGACACTTCGTGCCTCATAGTGATCGCCATAGCCTAATACCTCTATGAAGTCATTGTCAACTGACAAAGGACATCCGGCTGAACCTATCTTCGCATTGGGTTCTAATTCGCGTACAGTCAGGATGACCGATATCAAGGCGCAGCGCTCAGAACCTGGGTCCGTAAACCTCTCGCTGAAGTCTTGTCGACTACATTGCAACTAGATGTATACTTACATTATCGACGTTGAACTCATATCCCTCTATGACAGGCTGGGCTTAAGTGACGCTGCTAAGTCTCGAGTTCGCGTCAACTCGCACTTGCATCGTGGATAAGCGTTTTGTATTATTGACTTGGACACCCATTATGGTCACGGTGGATACCCCTGGCTTCGATCTGGTCAATGGGCTTGTGGAATATATGTAGTATGTGGATGGCAACAGACAAGTGTCCTGGTCCAACCTTCAATATGACATCCACCAAGATTTATGCTGCTTCCTCGCCGACTTGACACTTGCAACTCGCTGCTGCGCGCTGACCGAGAACGAGGTAAGTGTCCAGACAACGAGCGAGATCTACAGCATTGTTTGCCAAGGATACGTGTGCTATAGTAGAGTCTATTCATTAGAATTGATATTCATTGCCATGAAAACGTATGCAGAGTTCTCAGCCTCGAGAAACCAGAATATTCACTTGAAAGAAAAAATATTGTTGGATTTTGGTTGGATTTTGGGGCACGACTTTTGGGACCTACCGACTCCAGCGCACAAAAATAAATTAAGTCTTTTGTCGAGAGCAAGTCGAGATTGCGTAGAGAACAAGACTAGAAAGAGAAACCGCATGCTCCAAGGCGTTACGTAGTGACGAAAAAATGAAATTGGTATACGGAAATATTGTACAAATGTGTATCCGAAACATGCTAAGTGATAGTAAGATGCAGTATGATTATCGTGCCTATCATCATGGATACCGCCAAAGCCATCCTCATTGATTCCTTGGCCCCCATCCCCCTAACTTCCGGCTTTCAATTCATTATTCCAAATCAAAGAATGTATGATAAACGAGCGGATAAACAATAGTAATAGTAAAGTATCAGACACGCGACGCTTCGAGTTTCCTCAACCCTACCTACCGGCGATGAAACCAACGGATCTAGAAATTCTAATAGGAATAATAGCAATGAAGAGAGACGGAGATTGATCCGGGCCAACGCACTGCGCAGCATTGGCATTTCAGTTCGGGATCACACACATCCTATGCTCCTCCGAGGTGCGGCTGCTGCGGACGGGGCGGGCTGGAACCTCTGCAGGCTGATTAGCAGCCCGCGGGAACGGTGGTGTCGTCCCTGAAGTTACCACTAGCGTTCAAGCCCAGGCCACGGCTCGCGAACGCAGTGAAGAGGGTGCACTTGTTCGCGCCGTTGTAGATGTTCTCGTCGGCCTGGATCCACGCATCACGTGCTTCGACGACTAGGTGCAGTAAGGTCAATGCTCTCGTAAAGGCTGTTGAGTGGATAGGGAACTCACAGGTAGGGTTGCACGGCTGCAGCGACAGAGAGGCAATGAAGAGGCGCATGTAAACCGTGTTGCCCTCTGTGCCGTTGGGGTTCGTGAGCGCGTCGGCGGAGAACCCGCGCTCTGAGACAAGCGCGGCGAGGACCTGGTGCAGCATGTTCGCCCACACCTCGCCAATGTCGTGCACTTCGTTGAACTTCTGCAAGCTAGAGTACCTCAAGGGATTGGTGGCGCTAGTGACAGGGTGTATAAGCAGGACTATCAAGAGGAGAAGTTGGGGAAAGAACGCACGCATTGGTGGAGTAGGGGAAGGAGCGAATGCCAGCGGTGCTGCCGAGGACGTACTGCCCCATGACGAAGTCGTTGACGGTGGCGGATTTGAGAGCCATCCACCTATGAGTAGCAGCCGATGAGCATCTTTAGCGGACAAACATTGACGAGGTGCACATACTCGGCCATAGCATCACCCCATCCTTCACCCAGGCCACCAGACTCAACGGTCTGCAAGCAGCGGCCAGTTCCACCTCCAGTGAGACGGTTAGTGATTCCATGCGTCATCTCGTGGATGATGATGGAATTCTCCATAGTGCCGTCACGGTTTGGCTGGAAGATGAATGTTAGTTAATTAAGAGGCAACCGATGGACTCGAAAACGCACGTTCGTGAGGGTCCAGATGAACATCCTGCAGACACCGGACTGGCCGCTGAACGTAGAAATACAGTTAATATATGCATAGAAATGATCAGATAAACACAACATACTCAGGGGGAGTAGCGAAGTTCGCATTGTTCGTGCCACTAGCGTCCTGCACCGAAACCATAACCGGGTCATTCTGCCTCCCACCCTTCCCAAAGTTGTTCGTCTGGAAGTTGAACGAGCTCTCCGTAAATCCATATAAGTACGCAACATCATGCATTGTGTTGATGATATAGAACGCGTTCGTCGTGGCAGCAGCAATGTTCGCCCTATTCGTCGGCGCAAGCGTGTCGTCGTACTTGGAGAGGAAGTTGAGGCTGACACTGCTCTGCGCAGTGAGGCCATTGCGCGCCTGGCCCTTGAAGGCGAGAGCATTGTTCCCGGAGGTGGTGGTAGAGTTCGCGCCGCCGGTGCTGTGCCAGCCCTGTGGGGAAGCGGCGGGGTTTTGCGGGTCGGTAAGGGTTTCGAGGCCATCGGGGAAGGCTTGCTTGTTGATGGGGAGGACAGTATACTAGAGCCATGTTAGCACTCCCTGAATAGGATCAAAGAGAAAAGATACTCACAGAGGCGTCGGCGACGAAATCGTTGAGTGAGAGGAGCTCCCCAGTGTGCGCGGAGACGTAAGCTTCGTACCAGACGTCGGTTTCGTTGTTCTGGATCTGGATGACATGGGTGAGAGCAACGGAGCCGTCGGCCTGTGCGAGGTACTCGAGGGTGGGCTCGATGCCGTTGTGTGAACCTTCGAGGGACTCCTCCACGGACGCCAAGACAGATCGCCAGGTCAAACTAGGGGTGGCATCGTCGACAATGGCGGATGTGGTGTCAATGAAGGAGGAACCGAACGACACGACATCTTCGCCCTTGTATGCGACATTGGCAACGGCGTTGGCGAACGGTATACCATTCTGCATTTGCGAAATTAGATTGATATGTAACGCGAGAAGAGAAAATGGCACACCAAAGACTGCTTCACGTATGCAACACCTCCAACGTCATCCGTGAACCCTGACCTCCAAGCTACACTGCTGGTGTTGACGCCGAGCTCATCGCTGATGAAGGCCATCGCAGTTTTGTTGAAATTGCTTCGGAACGTGGCGAAGCTCGAAGAATTGCCATGCGATTTGGAATGGCGAGGGCTCAGCGAGCTCGTAGCACCGAAGGTCTTTCCATGAATAAGTAGTAAGTATTCGCCCCTGAGAGTACAACAGAGAGTGTACACACTATGAAAGTTGACCTGGGATGATACGACTCGACCTTCAGTTGTCGTTTACCGACTTCTCTAACGCGATGTGTTGCGTGCTTCGTGTATACAGGCCATGGAGCTGCCTCCGCCAGCGTTGCAAACACGGCTGCCAGGAGGAAAGAAGAAATGAATGTTGAAGAGACCATTCTCAAAACGGCGTTATCTAAACAGTGCACGACCGGCAGTGCACGAGAACGGAAAATGGAAGAGGGAGGGGAAGAGGAAGGAAAGACGAGAAACGGGATGGAGGGGAGCCTGGAACCGGGGCGAACGCGATTCCCCGGGCTTATAACAGAAACTTTGGCTGGGCATTGAGGTTGAGGCGCGTGGTCGTTGGTGACCGGGAGGACAAAGGCTCAGGCTTTCCGCGGTGTCGGCGTCCTTTATGATTTGTAAGCTGATGATGCTGAGACACGACGGGAGTTACTTTTTGTCGGGAAATAGTCGAATATCGAGTGTTGCCACGGCATCTACCACAGCAGTCCAGTTCAAGTTCAACCTTCGCCTAGGCACTTCGAATTGTCGTGAAATTCTATGGCGATGAAGGGCATTTGTCTGTAAAATGTTGGAGGTGCTTATTGTTCGCTCTATGGAATTACTTGGCATGACAGGTGAGCGTAACGCGAATTCAGTCCTGACAGAAAACCACTTACAATGCTTAGTCTAATTGTTGCAGTCACCTTAGCAGTAGTTAGAAGACCTTGCGTTATTACCGGAGAGGACAAGAACATTCAGTTGCTTAGTGCAAATCGCACATGAAGAGGACAAAGATAACTGATCAACCGCTCAACGAGAAGTCTTGGCGTTGATCCCGTCGTTATTTAGTATTATTAGTTTCCAAAGCCATAGCCGCGCCAGTAACTGCCGCGAAATTTTCGGCAGCACCGTGCCGGATTGCGGTTTCCAACCTCCTTCACAGGCCTCAGGCCTTGTCAATATTTCCGGAAAACCGAATGCTTTAAATTTCCAAGACCTTTCGCTGATGTACGACGCCTCAAATCAGCACGGATGGTGGTTACGCATTACTTATGCTGCAGTATACGGCAGATGCTAGTCCGCAGCAGCCTGCAGCTCAAATACATTATAACTTATCCGGGATTATCCGCCGGTAATTTATGCATTCCGCAGTAGCTTCAGCTACAAGTGATGCGCGACATAATACCAAGCACTCTTCGTGCGTCAGCACGGACGGTTATCTATTGGGGCGGAAAGGTACTTGAGCTCTCTGGATGAAAATCCAACTTCCACATATTTGCGCTCATTTGTCTTCAGTTATGAAGAGAACTAGACTTCATGTTATAGCGGACCCTTGAACATTTGAAGAAATGATATCCCATAAAAATCACTATTTCAGAATTTCCAAGCTATTTTTGGGACTATCTCGAACCTGGCAGAGAACACTAGAGTAAATTGAAAGTGCGGCATCAACTGTCTTTTATGTGTGCTACGGTTCTCACAAGCGACGGTAATGTCTCCCATGTCAGTTTCCTGGGTATATGGCTCCAGGACCATTGCGGGTGTGTTCTTCTGCCAGAATACTTATCGTCGAGTGCGACTAAATTTTGGGCAGACATATTTACGTGCTCGGTCACCTGTCATCGGCGCGTCTCAATCTAACATGACTGATCTGGCGAATTTTCGTCAAGATATATTTTATTGGCCTTATGGTCTAGTAGCATGATTCCTCGTTTGGGTGCTCCGCATGATCTCGAGGAGGTCCTGGGTTCAACTCCCAGTGAGGCCCTTTTTGTTTGGATTCTGCTTACATTAATTTCATGCGAAATTGGGGACACCCGTTTGTAAAAGCACGATTTTATTTAATCAAATTTTACCGCTGGACAAGATTCAGGGACAACTATTGAAGAGGTAGCTTCAACATGCTCTATAACAAAGAAACATAGGAAAGGAAGAGATTAATCACATCAGCCTTATGATCTGGTAGCATGGTCTTTCGTTTAGGTTATCCAACTTCGAGATCCTGGGTTCAACTCCCAGTCAGGCCCTTTTTACTTTTGGCTTTCGCTGCAAGTAAGGTCCGTGATTAAGAGATGATCCATGAGGTTTCAATCTATCTTTTCTTCCCAGACTGTTGGAATGTGCCCCGAACATTCGTGTATATAATTATTGGTGACAATCAGTGGCAGTTTTACTAACATGGTTCCTCGTTTTAACCGGATGAGTTCCATAGGGCTTCTTCTAATAATGAGGATTATACATAAAGATGATGTACTTTTTACTGTTTTATCACCAGCTAGAGGGCTTCCGTACCACCAAAATCGTATTTTATTCTTCTGATAAGATAGGATTTAGAGAGTTAGTTCTAGATTTCAAAAAGTCCGGCAATAACCGGCCCGGATGCAAATTACCTGTGCGTGTGAAACGCGAGGATGCAACGCATGGCCTTGAGCATTCAAACATTCATGAATCACCTGGCCTTCGCTCTCACCACATCTGCTCTGTCATGCTTATGAAGATCCCACCTCCTGGCTACCTCCTGGCACATTTAGTATAAGTTCATTGAACAGGGCAACTCTACCGCTGTTCTTCCTAAGAACCGACTGTCATTGCCTTACGAAATATTGACTATTAGTCTTTCGTACTTACTCATGGCTTCCGCGTTGTTCTCCAAGAAAATACTCTCAGAAGACGACCTGGTAGATCTTCATGGAAAGGTGGCAATTGTTACGGGTGGAAAGCACGTACATCTTTTTTGGGTTTAACTCCAGTGAACTAATTTCTCAGCTGTAACTTAGTACTGGAGTCGGATATGGCACAGTTCAGTTTCTCGTTCGCAAAGGCGCGAAGGTAAGAACGTGAATATCTTTGCTATTGAATAGAGGCTCACCGTAAAGAAGGTCTACATTGCTGGACGCGATGAGGGTCGAGTCTCAGCGGCGATTACACAACTAGAAACAGAAGGAATAGCAGACGGCAGTCTTCACTGGCTGAAACTCGATTTGTCTGATCCTCGTTCGGCGAACCAAGCGGGAGAAGAGTTTATTCGAATGGAAAAACGCCTCGATATTCTAGGTAAGATACCCATTCGTCATGTGTCTTATAAAGCTAACAAGAATCCGGGTCATCAGTAAACAATGCTGCTGTGTGCGGAATCCTACGCTCCTTTCTTTTTTTATTAACATTACTGAAATACCTCTACAGTGGCGCTGTCGGCCCATATCACATCAATAAAGACGGGTTGCGTGATGTTATGGTCATTAAGTGAGTTGGACTTTTCTACGAACCATCTAACTGTGTCTAGTTTTACTGATATCGCGAAGTCATATAAGCCACTTCGCGTTTACCGAAGCTCTCCTACCGCTTCTGAATGCAACTTCCAAGGAAGACAGCTCCGACGTCCGAATTGTCAATGTAGGCTCTTCTACTCAAAACGCAGTGTGACACATCTAACAGCTATCTGAATATCCACAGTTAACTTCAATCGCTCATGCCAGAGTTAAAACCGATTCGTTTATTGGAAAAGAAAGTCTCAATAAAGATTATGGCAACTCCGTGGGCGGATATTTAGATACTTATGGTAAGCACGTAACCTTCTATCCAATGTCGAAACTCCATATTTTCTAACCTTCCCAATAAGGATACTCCAAGCTTGCGAATGTCCTGCACATTAAAGAACTTCAGCGACGACTCGACAGCGACAATATTCCCATTATCTGCATAGCCACTCATCCTGGTACTGTTGCAACAGTTGGTTCCAACCAATTTCTGTCGAGTCTACCCTACTTCGGAAAGTTCATTGCGACATTCGTTGGACCAATGTTTTTCGGACCATGGCGGAAGGGTGCCATGACGTCCACATTTGCTGCTGCAGCTAAGGAGGTTAAAGACAATCAAGAGCTATACAAAGGCGCTTATCTTACTCCCGTTGGAAGGATTACTGAGCCTTCAAAATCCGCGCTGGAACCGAAGCTGGGAAAAGAGTTGTATGAGACGACGCAGGAAGTTCTCAGAGAGCTGGGAATACATTAGTATCAGTCAAGAATATGTTGGTTTGTTGGACTGTACGAACTCGTAGCACAGGTGATCAGTCTGTAGAGTTGTAGTTTTTCTCCCGGTCAGTATACGCCTTGGCTGAACAGCAGAGATGCTTCTCGAAATATATTGATAGTGACGCAGAAGTGGATGGTAGACATTACCTGGATTTGGAGGGAACACACGCTAACGTTAGTTGTAGGTATTCGATTCTTCTTGTTTACGGGTAAAATGATTGGTCGAATAGTAAAGTGGTATGGAAGTGCTAGATTTCGTTAATATTCAAGTATTGCTATGTGCTTGACATTTAGTAGGCACACTGAAATCATCGACGAAATCTGCTGCTTTCAACCCAAGACCCCAGCTTGCAAACGCCTTGAAGATGGTGTATTTGTTCTCGGCATTGAATCGATTCTGACCTGCCTGTATCCAGGCATCACGAGCATTGACAACTAATGAGGAAGATATTAGCAACTTTCGTTTAATTAAGAGCTTTCGCAGGATACAGGTAGGTTTGCATGGCTGCAGAAAGAGAGCTTCCATGAACAAATGCATAAAGACAACATTGCCTTCGGTCGCATCGGGATTGGTGAGCGCTTCGGCGAAGAATCCTTTCACTGTGACTAGAGCAGCAAGCACGTTGTGCAGCATGTTGGCCCATACCTCGCCCATGTTATGAAGCTCGTCGAGAGTCTTGAGGTTCGAATATTTCAAGGGGTTGGTCGTCCTGATGGTCACCATCAGTTAAAAACGACGCAGGTGGGCTACAAACAGCTGCGCACGCATTAGTGGAGCAAGGATATGAACGAATGCCAGCTGTAGTGCCGAGAACGTATTGGCCAGTAATGAAATTCTGAATTTCTGCCGACTTCAAGGACATCTAGCTAGGGAGTAATTTCATCGACAATTTGCCCCAAAATATAATATTTGTAAGAACGACACTTGGCCATAGTATCACCCTATCCCTCTCCGAGGCCACTAGATTCAAGTATCTACAAGCAACGTCCAGATCAACCACCAGTCATGCGGTTTGGGATTCCGTGCGTGAATTCGTGGATAATGATCGAATTATCCATAGCTCCATCGCGGAGAGTTTGTAGGGGATCAGACTCGTCATCAGTACTCAAGGAACTTCCCCCAGAACCAAGATCACTGACTGGAGTTTGTGTCCAGATGTACATGCGGCATATCCCAGATTGACCACTGAAGTAAAGTACAGTTAGTGTGATGCTCAGAAGGATACAGAGACATGACCTACTCGGGCGGTGTAGCAAAGCTCCCATTATCGGTACCACTCACATCCTAAACCGAAATCAACACTTGATTGTCACCCAGGCCACCCTTGCCAAAGTTATTCAGCTAGAAGTTGAACGTCTTCCCGTTGAATCCATATCTTTAAGCGACGTCGTGCATGGTATTGATAACGTAGAACGCATTCGTAGTGGCAGCAGCAACGTTGTCTTTGTCCTCTGGAGCGCGGGTGCTGTCGTACACGGAAGTGAAGTTTAGCCCAACTGTAGTCTCGGAGGCGCTCTCTTGTCCCTTAAATGCCCTGACGTTGTTGCCGGAGGTAGTGGCCGTGTTCGCGGTGCCATTGCTATGCCATCCAACTGGAGACGCTATCAGGTCTTGAGGGTCGATAACGTTCTCGACTCCTTCAGGGAAAGATTGCTTGTGAATGGGCAGGATATTGTACTGAATCGCAATTGTTGTTATCGGGATCGCATACGGATGGAATTATAGTTCTGCTTACCGAAGCATGTGAAACAAAACCATTCAGAGAGCAACTTCCCCAAGTGTGCGCAGACAAGCCTCATACCAAGTATCCTTCCCCTTGTTCTGGACTTGTATGACGCGGGTAAGGGCAACGGAGCCGCCGGATTTGACAAAATACTCGAGGGTGTGGCCGTTGTGCTTACCATCCAGTAAGGTCTCGATTGTAGGCAACACCTCTTTCCAAGTAGTACATGGGGTCGAATCGGCAATCTTAGCAGCTTTCGTGTTGACGAAGGAAGAGCCGAAGGAAACGACATTGCTGCCTTTGAAACCGAAGTTGGCCACGGCATTAGCGAATGGGATGCCATTCTGTCATCAAAATCGGATAAGTGGATGCTGATTCAGCAGATTTACCGCTGAGCATACGTGGTATTGTTTCACGTAGCCATACTTCGCAGCGGTGCCGGTGAATCCTCCCTCCACCGGATGTTGCTTTCGTCGATACCCAGCTCAGAGCGAATGAAGGAAATGGTAATCTCATTGAAAGGCACGTCACTAGTGGAACCAAGCAGCGAGTTCTTCGAACTAGTCAAAGAGCTAGCAGTAGAAGAAGCAACCAAGGCATAGGTTTGTCGCAACACTCAGCCAGCTGTACGGCTGAATGGGCCATTATCTTATACCTTGTAAGTAGACTTGGGATGGTGTGCTTCCACCTTGAGACCTCGGTTCGTATGTCGCACACGGTGCGTAGAGTGCTTCGAGTAAATGGGCCAAGGCGCAGCCTCAGCAAGTGTTACAAACACTGCGACAAGAAGGCACGAGAAAAAGTGTAAAGAGACCACGCTCGAACGACACTGAGCGGACTGTGCATGGCCCAGCGCGCAACAGGGGAAAGATAATAGAGCGCTTGATGGAACGGTTACTCCTTACATCTATTTGCTCAGTCTGGAGTGATTCCAATCGTGAAACAGTGCCCTCTTCCTTCGCGAGATGTGTCGTCTCATGGCTGACGGTTAGGTGGAGCGGAAGTTCTACTACTAGGCGGTGGATATTTGAACATTGAATATGAAATGCGGGCGCACCTTGGGCGCGCTTTTCTCCGGCATTATCTGTGTAGTTTCAGCCCTAGACACTGGGCACTGCCCTACTTAGTCCTCTCTACCGGCCTCTTCGAGAGTCGTTTTTTCGATTAACTATCAAGCAAGGAATGCTGCAGAGCCAGACTGTGCGCCAAGCAAAACGTCGTGAGCGTCGACGTCGTCAAGTTGTTCAACGACGTGATGTAATGCATGGTGTACCGTGATGGACACGTCGCCCGTCGAGGAAATTGATTCGAGATTTTCTCATTTATTTACTATTATTTTTTTCGAATGTCATTGCCTTCCTCCTGAGTCCTATCTCTTCGCCCTCTCGCCGGCGCTGTCGTTAGCTTTTATCACATAAGCGCGATCTCTTTATCGATCTCTTTACTTGATAGCAGCTTTTCATCCAATGGATAGAGGAGAATGATGGCATGAATATGAGGAGCTGACTCAGTGGACACTTCGTGGCTGAGAGCAGGATTACAGTGGGCAATTGTGTGGCAGAGAGCGCGGATGACCTTGCATCCTCAAGGCGTGTGTCCTATTCTGATCGCCCCCCTGAGTACTATTGACTCTGACTTAGATGTGCTTCAGGACGGCAAGACTACGGTAATAATGCAACTTTCCAATTGCGAGGGGTGGTATCTCGTATGTCCTGCTCTACTTTCCCTCGTCCTTCCTCCCCTATTCTCACCAGGGCCACTGTGAAGCCGTCGTCTCCCGCATCCATGCGTGCACGTCCACTTCCACTCCAAGCTTAAGAAGCTACTCATGGTCAAACGCACCTCTGTCTCCTCCGGCGCTGTCAAGTCTCCCACCTCGTCCCTGGGCTCAGGTTACCCTCTCCCTCACCGCATGGATCCAGCTCTGATTACTTCGAATCTTGCGCGCGCTTGGTATGTGAATGGATCCCTATGCATGATGAGGTAGGACCTGTGACCATATTCAACGGCTACTACGGCTACTGTGCATCCCCCTGGGCAGGTGTAATGGACCAGCAGTGAACAATGCCCCATCGTCGTCGTCACTGCATAACGCAATGGTTAATACTCCACCACTCAATGCGTTCCCTGCCCGGCCTGATGAAAGTAGGAAGAAATCCGATTGGTTGGAAAGGTTGGACAGTAGGGCATTTACACCTTCGACGGCGGCTGCCTCGTCGTTGGCAGCAAGTGTGCGACGAGTAGTGGTGTCTCCTGCTCATCGAGTAGTGTCTCCCCTACTGAAATAGTGACGTCCCCCCTCTGTCCTTTGTTTCCTACCAGCATAACGACCTGCCCTTGCTGAAAAGTCGTACCCCTACTCTCCTAAAGAGAAGACCTACTTATATACATCCCCGCCTCCATTTATAATCTCCCTATTTCATGGACAGAAAAAATGAAGTGAGAAGGCTACTTCTCTTAATTTTGTAATGAAGGATTGTTTTGAGAATGCAGCGTGAACACTAAACTTCCAAGGTAAGTCTGACCCGTTAAGATGACTGGAAAATCGCCTGCGCCTTGCAGTGCTTCATACCGCCCTATGCTGGTACAGCATGCTATATCGTCGGTATTGTGGGCGATATCTAGGGTAAAAACTGAGAGGCATAGACATCGACATCGACCGGCATACCCTGGACAGCTCACGTATACTGAAATCGAGGCTAGTATATATATCAGGAATCAAGGCCACTAGTTATCTTATTTACAGTCCACAGACACAGTTGTGGTGGGTCATCGAATTATCTTTAAATTAAGCAGTGTCCTTCAGTGGATTTCAGCAACGATGAAGCGAGAGAAAGCCGGAATGTAATTAGGTGCTTACCGATAAGGGAAGACTAACTGTCCGTGGCACGTTAATATCTCCAAGTTCGATAGTCTCGTTTCCAACATTATTAAGTCGTTCACGATGGTTCAAACTGGAAAACATTGATATTAATACACACCATAGCTGAGACATATTTACGCACAGAGTAAGCATCATGTTCGCGTAAACTGAAAATTCCATTCAGAGCGAACAGGCCACGACAATGAATAAAACATACTTCTTCCACGTATAAAACACAGTGCAATGCCTATCAGAGTTTTTGGGAGGAGAACATACTTTAGATTCCTGTTAGCATAAAACGGACTGGAAAGAACGATAGGAATTTCCTACTGTAACCACAAATGCGATAGCTAGGATCCTAATGATGAATTACACGTTAGATATAGGGTACGTGGTGTTAAGAGGAGATTTACCACATCAAAGCTCCAGTAGCTATACTCCAGACAATTAGTAGATGTAATAGCTTGAGTGCATTTGTGCTGCGGCAGTAATAGTGAGAATTACAATCCAGTGCGTTATATAAAGCAACTTACTATTTCGTTGCTAGAGACCTCCGCTGGTATAGCATGGCACTCATCAAACCAGCAATGAGTCCATCGGAAACAATTCTGAATCCGTAAGTCGCATACATCCAGTGCTACAGAAAATCCAGATAATCGTTTATACGAGATAGGCTTGTGGCTTTCAAAAACGCTTACTCGGTATTTGATCGTGTCCGGCCAGCAACGATATCGAAAGCTCATAGTTACCAATTAGAATAATCACATGTGAGGCGAAGTTAAATAAGGTACCTACATTCCAATGATATATGCTAGTTGAATGAGGATGAGTCATATTAGATAGCTTTCGCCATGAGGAGTACCTGAAGCATAGCGCACCAGTGTTACATCCTATGAAAGCAGCACATCAGCTTGGAAATGGGGCATAGAGATTGATGTTTACCCCACTCGAGAATAAATGGGATGAACTAAAATTCATGAACCTTAATCGAGATGCAGAACTTTCAGCTCAAAAAATCAACTGTGAAAGCTTACAATGATGCAAACAAGTTTCTTATATGATGATACTTGAAAATATTTAGCGAAGATCTCGGTGTAGAGTTATGGAGAAACTCACAATTCCATAATCTAAATAAAAAAAAGCTATGACGAATCAGTCGTTCTGACCTTAAGTAAGCAGAAAAGTAGAACCTTTCAACAAGTAAAGAACATAGCTCCTTCGGGCATGTGATGAGAGGTATAACCCGGATTATTAATCAGAGAAAAGACTCACTGCTGGAACAGCTTGAGCCTACCTCAATCTCAGAACTCGAGAAAAGAAGAATAATATAATATAATTACAGTCATGGTCCTACAAAAGCATCATCAACTCTCCGGAATGACTGCAAACCGATCTGACGTACCAATGTTTGCAAAGAACGAATTCTTCGAAATTTGACATATCAAATCCGCGCTGTATAAGATAGTGCCACACCATTGGAATGCTAAATCCGACACTGGCAGTCTCCATCTGAGAAAACACTAAGTCGAAGGTGTTAATAATTGGAGTAGGGACCTACAAGGCAGACCATCCCGACCTAATAGGAATTATTGGTTACAGTCAGAAAAAGAAAATCTAATGTTTGAGCATAGCACACGACTCACGAATACTTTCAGGTATAAGTGATCGTTAAAATTCCGGTAGTACCAAACAGCTTGGCTAGAGGCTATACCATACATTCTACCACATGTTTCTGATCATGATGAGCACCCTCAGGCATGGTGAAGACAACGCACACAAATGAGAGCGAGCCACCTATCAAGATGGGTCCAAGGTAGCCGTCCGCTGTGTATCCGAAGGGTAACATTGTAAGCCTGGGTATGAAAAAGGCGACAGCAAAGTTTTCTAAATACTAAGTTGTACTGGCATTCATTACGGATAAGGATATCTTAATATCGTCATTGTTTTGGCCCATCAGTTAAGGTGATGAGTAGACGCTTCACTTCCGGATTCAATTTGGGTTGGTATTGATCGATTTAATGCCCATCTTATTGTAGTTGCATCACTCTGGTGGTATAAGTCTAGAGTCGCATCGCTAAGAAATTAATGTATTGTTTTGTTAAAGCATATTACTCTAGCATGGCAAGCAATACATCGAGTGTCTGAGCGAAGGTATAATCTGGTAAAACAGTAAAAAGTACTCAGTCATAGGTATCTCTCGTTGATCCGAAGGATTTAGGCCTAAGCGCCCTGGAGCGAAACTGCTATGGTAACTGCCGAACCTCAAACCTCAACAGTTGAGCAGCGGAATCTATGTATTTTGATTGAAAGTTAGTGAAGAAAAGACCCCATTTCCTGGTCAACCCGATTATGAGTCCCTTGCTGAATGGAAGGGGTCTTAGGAGAGTGAAATCGAGATATATATCTCCTACTTGGGGTGGTCGGTGTTCCTGCAGGGGTTGAACGAGAGAAAGAAATATCAACTTGCTACCTACCGCATAAGCAGAAGAATTATGTTAGTGATGTCATCATAACGATTTCGTACCTGTGATCGACGCTATTTGCACGAGATAGATCAGTTCAACACTCAGTGTTGTGCATAGTACACATTAGAAAATGATGCACCTCCTAGATGGTCAAACAAATGGGGTGGCTCACCGTGGCCAAGACCCCCATCAAAGATACAGTACCGCAGATCTCCAGTACGATCCGTGACGATCAATAGTATTCACATGAGCAACACAAAATTATCCTAGGCTTATGAGTCCTAGTTCGATTGGTCTTTTGAGATCCAGGGACTAGGGTTGCGCAACCCTGACAGCGAGCGCTAATCACCGCCGTGCCGTAGATTCCTAGGCGCTCTCGGAGTCTCACGGCATTTATCCAGTAAGTTCATTCAAGTTGTCACATACTACATATATGTATTATTTTGATACTCTGTAATTTGTATATTTTACCATTTTCTCAGTCTCATAGACTTTTCTAAAATAAACACCCTACCTTTCAAAGCCTAATTAACATTCAAAAGCTGCTTATTTTGTAGGGTTTATTATGACGATTTTTTACTGCCTTTTGTTGAAAGTTAGGATATTGATGCCAGCAGGCAAAGCAACAATAATTACAATGAAACCGATGAAATATAGGTAGAAAAATCTGGAATAAAATTGTAAATCTAGCTCTATATAAAATTTATTTTCGAATTATTATACAGACCATCTCAGACTACCACATAACTGAGTAAAAAATGGAGCGACGTAAGAAACGGAGGCTGAACTCGCTGCTCTTCACACTACACATGGCCGAGCTGCCGGAATATTTGTGAGACAGAGCCGTGATATGTACTGGAACGGCGGGAGGCTTCTCGGCGGCTGAAGGCGGAACTCTACCGGAGGATGGTGCTGCTCGGGCGGGATGTCAGCACTCTAAGCCTATTTAGGGAATTGGTACCTGGATCTGAAAAGACCGATCGAACGCTACCTCCTAGGCTTATCCCCGCCTTGATATGGTATGGTTGTCGGACAGGGCGGTGCAATTCAGTAAAGGGAAGGTCTAACGGTGCTGACTCTAGAGGGGACGGCGGAGTGAGCAATCCATGCCGCCAAAAGAAGCACGGGTTAGGAACATGAGCGACGAGTTACGTAGTAGTGTCCTTGACCACTATACAGTGCTACGAGTGACAACATCCATGCCCCTAAGGTGTGCAGGCAGTTGTGCAGAAGGAACAGCGGTGCGAGGAATATATTCCCCAAGGGGAGCATAAGTTTGTAAGCTCTGACTAGTCGTGCAGAGGCGCTGCGAGTGGCAGAATCCATATCCCTCTTGGGGCATGGATTGGGAGATATGCAGAGACAGCAGTATTGTACACTCTTCGAGAGCTGGGGACCAATCCAAGTCGCGGCTTGGAAGCAGATAGGTAAAGAATTCATACCCTCTTTGCGGAGCATGGGTTTGAGCTTGATCGTTAGGCACGGACCAAAAGATAAGATAAGAGCACCGCATGACATCACCGGCCGGCAAATCGTCGGTTTGCCTGCGAGCCTTGGTGTTCAGACTAGATACCTGGTACATATAGTACATAATACTATTATGATGCTATCCTATGCTTGCCAGTGTGGCTGCCTCCGTAGAAAAAGGAAATTTCAACGTTGATAGGAGATTAAGATCGGGAGTCCAATTGCGAAAATCTGGAGCATCGGGTTCAATTGAGGCGCGCAGGATGCTGCCAACAGCTTAGCAATATACTACAGAAAATCAAAGTTTACATCGTCACAAATAAAAGGAAGTAGATAATCACTTACATAGCATGATTAAACGGGAGCATAAGAGCTTCGAAGTCCTTCTAGCGCAACCCAACCCTCACGAAAAAATACAACTTTTGGACATCCGAGTTGTCAGTGAGCTTCAATTGATAAGCACATCTCCATGTTCAGAATACTTGGTTGACTGTGGATCTACCTTCTCCTTGTCTATTGCATAAAATGTCAAGAGGTTGTACGAGCTTCGTACATGTGGCCAGAAGATGGCAGGGTGTGGAAGTATTCTGATACTTGTGCCTGCAAAAAGTAACCGACCGCTATGCTTTCATACAACAGCACATTTTCATCCCATACTTGTTGGTAATATTTGAAGTAGTTCTAACCTATATCTATTTCACAAAATCCCATAATATTTTGAGGCTACCTACCCCAGAAAACGAGCAAAATCTCCTCCTGCATTCAGATGAAATTTTAGAGAAAATTTATTCTGAGTCTGTAATTTTTGCAGAACATAGAGCATGTTAATACGCTCCTAACACAAGTTAAATCATATTTATTTGTGCAGTATTTGAAGAGATGAGTCAAGGGCTAAACAAAACACTCCATATCGTGTGAAAACAGCACTTGATGCATCAAAAGTGGCAAAATGCAGCACTTAAAACACAAATATCTGCTCGAGAACTTCACGGAAAATTATGATTCAACTTGTGTTAGGATTGTATTAATTATATCTATGTCTTCCTAAAAGGATGAGCTCATGACTTCTTTTCTCAAAAAATTCATATGACTGCAGGGGTAGATTGTGCTTTTTTCTGAGGGAGGTAGCCTCAAAATATTATGGGACTTTGTGAAATAGATATAGGCTAGGACTACTTTGAATATTACCAAAAATTATGGGATGAAAATGTGCCATTGTATGAAAACACAGCAGTCAGCTACTTTTTGCAGGCATGAGTAGTATAGTATGGTGGGGCAGTTGTTTGGACATGCTCCATGAGCTCCAAAAGTAAACAAAATCACTAAGCAGAGCATGGTCTATCATTTCCTTGTTAGCTGTCATATAGGCTATTCGTACTCAGAGTCTTCGGGTTGAACCAATATATCCCTGCTCGTCTTATGCTTCTTGTCAAAGCCGTTGTGTCGTTGAGAGCACTCCTACCTGTGGCACATCGAGAGGTCGAATGGACGACGTTCGTACCACATATATAATGCAAGCGGAAGTATAATCTGTATCACATCGTGGTTCTATTTTTGAATATTCTCATAATAATTTATCATTTAGAGGATAAGCCAAAATACACTTTCCTCTCTATTGTTGCTCCATCACAGTACTGCTTATCTTAGCATTTCCGACTTTATCCCTACTCCCTGAAACAACATTAAATTCGCTCATGGGGATATTCAAACTTGGATTTTCCTCCTCGCCAACACGACGAGCGAACTGACGTATATTTAGCATGGCTAGTAGAGCGTTTGAATATCTATTGAATTGGATAGGCTATCAGTATTTTAAATTTAGAAAATAAGAGAAAGTATAACTTACACGCCGCCGAAGACATAAAGTCTGTTGCAAAATCCATATTTTCAGCATCTAACATGCGTAATATGAAAAGCTATAGGAAATCAACACTTACACTGCAAGATGAAGCCTACTATTGGGTGCTGCAAGGAACGTAATCAACTGTGCTGCAGCCGTTGTCATAGTTGCAGCGCCAGATTCCATTGTGAAAATAGCAATGCACTCAAGCATCCTTCCTGTCTGAGTAAACATAGATTGCTTCCGTGCCCAACATAGCTTTCGCAACAGAGTCAGCTCACAGATGAATATCAGTAGAATTACGGGAAAAGAACATACAATAGTTATCATACCCATAACGATTGCCGCGTCACATAATAACCCTGCGCAAATCCATATCTGCAATGGCTTAACTTAATCCTGACTTCCATTACATTTGAGATGGCCACGTACCTCGGTCAGAACTTTATCTGTGTTCCGCCATTCATCGGTTTTTCTGCTAACGGCATACTTTTACACTGGCGTCAGTGTGTTTGATTGAATTGAGCTAAAACCTACGTAAACGCCTTTAGAAATACCGCTGATGAGTTGGCCAAATGAAGTCTGTAGTGCAAATGATTTATACTTGCATTATTTGCAGAATCGATGAGAGCAAGGATTTATACGTACAACACAAATAGAACCCGCAAATGCACATGCGAGGGCAGATCGACGTCTAAAATGCCAAATCCTCCTATGTATGTATACTTGGATTATCAGGCAAATGACGACCAAGACTCATAGCACGAACCATGCAAAAAAAACCTGAACAATAGAAGATTCTTAATGATATTCAATATTAGCGAGTTGAGAGAGGGTAGAGAAAGAATATACTAACCAATAGCAGTGAGTGTAGGAATAGAAAATGCCAGAGGTGGGGCAGTGACGAATACTTCTGGCTTCCCCCATCCCCAGACCAGAAATCCCCACACGATGTGACCAACGGCTATTGTACGTAGTAGCTCCAATGCGAAAAGGAAGTACACTGCGTCACAGAACACAGTGAGTGATTGGAGCGGAATGGAACCAAATAAAAGAGTAATGGACACACCAATGACTTTCATAAATGATGGATCTGTCCTGAAGTCGCTCGTATATGTATATCTACGCATCCACTAGTATCAGAATCCTCCGGCACCTAGTAAGCAAGTTGCTTACATAGCGGTTTGCAAGGCAAGGATTCCAAGAAAAAGAAAGCTTAAGATACAGCCTACGAACTGCGAAAAGTAATCAGAATCCTTGAACTTTGAAGCGTGTAAAGCATACCACGGGACCCGTTCTGTGCGTCCAGAGATTTATGTTGGTTTCCTTTGATAGATATATCGAATGACTTATAGCTTACGTACTTCAGGATATTGATATCTTCCAAATCCATGTGAAGCAATTTTTGGCAGACTGATAGATGCTATACTAAATCAGTAAAAAAAGGAGCAGAGAAGTTATAAAACGCACTTAACAGGTAGCACAATGAACAAGGCGGGGAACGAGAGTGTGTTGATTGTCTGTAAATGCATGTATAAGTAATGGTGACTCTACGCCACCACGTCAACCGGATCGCAGCTGTCGTTAATCACCGAATTGAATGGAGAGTATTCAAGCCGTGGCCGGCAGTTCAAGCTCCCATCCCTGATTATTGCCAAATATATAGTAAGTATATTAAACAACTGGTAGTCGGAGGCCGGACAGGCGGACTTTCTGTTGAGGCATTTCTTCTGAGTCTAGCCCTAGGGACGGCCGCCGTACCTTTCTAATCATTACGGGCCTGTTTGGATCCCCGGCAAGCCGCCCGCCGAATCAAAGGTTTGATGGCGGTTTCGGCCTCGGAAACGCATTTCCTAGGGATTATGCTGAACCGAAGCTGGGGTAGTGTTTGGTTGCACACTGCCAGCACAGGACTTTATTACGTCGGGTAAAATGCTGGTGAAATATTAGCTTGCTTGTTTAAATTTTACACGAATTTCACTCTGATACAAATATCGAGAGAACAATAAATTTGACATGAGACAAAGAATAGGTCAAACTTAAACAAGCAACCAACTATTTTACCGAGCAAAGTTAGCATTATCAGTACCGCTCGCATCCTGAACCAAGATCAACACTTGGTCGTCACCTAGTCCGCCCTTGCCAAAGTTATTCAGCTGGAAGTTGAACGCCTTCTCGGTGAATCCATGTCTGTAAGCGACGTCGTGCATGGTATTGATCGCGTAGAACGCATTCGTAGTGGCAGCAGCAACGTTGTCTTTGTCCTCTGGAACGCGGGTGTCGTCGTACACGGAGATGAAGTTCAGCCCGACTGCAGTTTTGGATGCGCTGTCTTGTCCCTTAATGCCCTGACGTTGTTACCGGAGGTAGTGGTCGTGTTCGCGGCGCCATTGCTGTGCCACCCAACTGGAGATGCTATCAGGTCTTGAGGGTCGATAACGTTCTCAACTCCTTCGAGGAAAGATTGCTTATGAATGGGCAGGACATTACACTGAATTGCAGCTGTTGCCATCGGAACCGCATACGGACGAAATCATACTTCTGCTCACCGAAGGATGTACAACAAAATCATTCACAGAGAGCAACTTCCCCGAGTGTGCGCAGACATAAGCCTCATACCAAGTATCCTTCTCCTTGTTCTGGACTTGGATGGCGTAGGTAAGGGCGACCAAGCCATCAGATTTGACGAAATACTCGAGAGTGGGCTCATGGCCGTAACACTCTACTCCAACTCTAGCAGTACCGCCGTCCGCCGACACTGAGCTCAACCGTCTTCGCCTCTGCAGCCCCATCAGCGACGCCGTCCTCTCGCATGGATACCATAAAAGCGATGAGGCCCAAGATGATTAGCGCGAGGTTGAAGGCGAGGACAGGGCGGCAGCAGAGGGGGTGCGTGGGGATATATAAGAATGGTTGCGTGTTCGCGGGGATGAGGGCGGTGGCGTGAGTTGGAAGGAGAGACGCATCGTGCACTCGGAGGCGGATAGCGTCGTGCGTAACGAGGGGCATATCGTGCACGGGGGCGATGGACACATCATGCTTGGGGCGAGGCGAGGCGTCGTGCGCGTAGCACTCGCGCGACTGCATTCTAAAGGAGTACGAAGGTAGTTGCACGCGGTGCATGTCAGAGCAACGCAGTCAGTGGGTGCAGCCATGGTAGCAGATGCGCGAACTGAGCAGATGAAGAGGGCAGAGGAAGGAGAAGATATGAAGAGGTGGAGGAAGAACAAGCAGTGCCCAGAGCGGGGGGGATGAGAGGTCGGGAGGAAGGGGGAAGAAGAGCGGGGAAGGGAAGAAGAGGATTCGAAGAGAACAGGGAAAGAAGATGGCATAAATAAAGCGGAGAAGGCACGAAGAAAGCACAAAATGCGAACGTAGTCAACACACACAAGTCCATAATCACCGTTAGCACCTTTAACATCTCCTGCACAAAAAAGGCGGCATAGCACACCGGGCTCCCATGCGTTCTCATCACGGCCAGGAACACGATTAGGGACACGACAGGCGGGGAGTACAGCGCGATGGTATACCTCGCAGAGGGAGGGTGGTTAGGGCGAAGGGGAAAATATGACGCGGATGAGAACGAGGCCGCCAGGGTACCAGGCATAGCAGAAGCCTGGGAGGGAAGGGGAGAACGGGCTGGCGATTTCGTTGGAGGAGTGGGCGGGGCCGGAAGTTGCGATGGACTGTGGCTCCGCCGGGGCGCCGCGTAGATCGCTCCTGCACCGAGCGCGAGCTGCTCCCTCAGCACATGCGTGGCGAAGACTTCGTTCCACAGAGTGTGCCGCGTGTCCGTGATTCTAAGCCCAATGGCGTCCTGCGTCCCACCAAGCCCAAACTCAACGACGTCCTACACTCTCTCCACCATCTCATGCGCCTCGCCTGACTTCAACACCCTCTCTCCACTCACGTTGACCTGAGCAGCGTCTGGCTGATGGTGAAGTCAACTGTTCTGGGCTGGGCAACACCAACCGCGGCGTCGCCATTCTGCAGGAGCGTGAGAAACCCGATGAAGCCAACGTTGACGAGGACATCAAGGAGGGCCTATGAGGAAGCAAACGCGTGCGGAGTGGCAGGGGCGCAGGTGGGGTGCGGGCGGCTGCGTGACAAGCACGTCCCCAGGCACGAGTTGTGGTGCACAGGGAGGAGGTGGAGAGTGATTCGTCGTACAAGGCATCTAACGGATATCAGATTAGATATGCAGCGCTCTTATGATGAGGCATACGTACTATGCTGTGCCCCACGGAGTCATCGTGCCAGCCGTTCGCCAAAACGCTGCATAATGGGTTGGTTGAATAGTTCAGTAGCCTACAAGGTACCCATCCATGTACGGTTCACACTGACTATATCAACTTCAAGATTGCACGTGACAACGTACCGGGGCGCCTAGCTATCGTTATCATGATCATCAGCGTCGACAGGCGTGTACATGGAATTTCAAGCTTCAAACTCAGCATATCGATCCTACTACGTCCACCACCACCACCATCGCATTCAGTAGCACCCAGCGTTCAAATAGCTACCTCTGTCTCTGCTTTGTTCCTTCTCAGACTGCTACTGCTAGGTTCACGAGAGCTCTTTAATTGAGCCTTGCCAGCTACCCGAAGAACGATACAGGTGTGCCGGTCTGTCCTAATCGTCCCACAGTATACGATGATGATAAAGAGTTGCCAGGAGCAACAATAGGCGGGTATGGCGATGTTCTCAAATGCTCAGGGTACGGGTATCTCCGGCGGCACCTTCAACAACGCGAACCGCGACCATAATACGCTCAATATACATTCAGAATCGAGAATTGGGGCTATTAGCAACATAACTGGTGATCACCCTGTGATTGTCAATAGTCTACCTGTGGAAACTAGTGCGCATTGCTTTACTACGCGTGTTCCATAACTTTAGTACTCATCGGATGTTTCCCAATCAGGTCTTCATCATGCACTTGGGCCCGTCGACGACGCTGGGTATAATCGAAGAGGCCCTGTCGCCAAATGCAAGCATGCGACACGTCTGGAGCTTTTATCCGTCATCCATCGCTGGGCAAACCAGAACGACAAGCCCATTTGCTGGCTAAACGGTCCTGCAGGTTTTGGAAAATCTGCCATAGCTCAAACTATCGCAGAGCACTATGCTACCGAAGGTCGACTAGCAGGAAGCTTCTTCTTTCTTCGAGGAGCTGGAGCCCGCAGCTCTATCTCTCGCCTCATTCCAACTCTCGTCTATCAACTTTCGCTTTCTAATCCTGATGCGAAGTATTATATCGAACAAGTACTTCGTAACGAGCCAACTATTTTGCAGGATTCGCATTCATTCTCATATCAATTCCAACGCCTTATCATTGAGCCTATTCACTACATGTCAAATACATTCACATTGGCCATTATTGTCCTTGATGCCCTCGATGAATGTGATGACAAAGAACTAGTGGGGGAATTCATTGATGTTCTCATTGATCTTATGGGTGGTCAGTCTACTGTTCTGCTTCGAATTCTCCTCACAAGCAGAGTAGAGGAGCACATCCGGAAAAAGTTCGATAATCCCAGGGTCAACAGTGTTATCCGCCGTATAGAGCTAGCAGACTTTGATGCTCGTCCAGATATCAGGACATATTTCGAAGCAGAGTTCTCTGATATCTATTCAGAAAACCGGCCTATTATGAGGAGAATATCTTTACCCTGGCCATCTCCAGA
>JASFDH010000160.1:0-32987 GCA_036937195.1 Nidularia pulvinata | reverse complement strand
GTACACGCTTCTCTCACTCTAACAATTAACATCTTTGTTTCGATGTTCATCTCGCTGCGTCTGCTTCTCTATCGACGTCGTCTTGTGGACACTCTCGGGCAAGGGCATGGAAAACACTACACTAGCATAATAACTATGGTCACGGAATCTGCGGTTCTAATGGTCGTTTTTGATCTCCTATTCCTCGTTTCCTATGTTCTGAACTCGCGAGCTGCCATAGTAGTGTTCCAAATACTGATTCAAATACAAGTAAAAAGTCCTGCTATTGTCATTTGAAATCAAGTCACACTAACTATTTTACCTAGTTTCTTTCACCATATTTAATTATATGCCGTGTGGTACAAGGAAGAGCATGGACGGAGGAGACTGCACACAACATCATGATGTCCCAGCAAATTGAAGGTGCACTACAACGTGCACAATTTTCCGAGGTTCAGTTCGCTCCTAGTATTTCGCAACGTCCGGTATCTGAGGATGGAAATTAAAATTTTCGCTCTTGGCAGCGGCATGTATGCGGTGGCGGTGGGTCATTTCACTAGACAACATAGCTGCGTTATACAGGTACTTAAATACCGTTACAGTATATACGTTGCTATATCGATGCATTCTTCGAACTCTTGGCCCATGACTCAATGCTTATATCGAAATGCACACGCTACCCTCGTGAATATGATAGTACGTGGTAGACGTTCACTCAATCCTGATTCTCAGGGACCGGCATTGCAAGTCATCTGGTCAGCAATACACACGGGATTATATTTTCAAACTGATGCTGAAATGGCTGTGCGCACAACGAAATATATTATATTTACTTAGCATATGCCAATCCGTGCGCAGAAATGCACGAAGGATTAACATCGTGAATTTATGGTTTTATCCTCATAACTTATGGTGGGCGTATATTTCCTTCTCTTCCTCAGCCCCCTTTCTGAGGATCATCAAACTAGTTAATTATGACTTACAAATAATCCAACACTTCTTGTTCCATAGCTCTGGCCGTATTATTTAAACCCTATGCCTCTTAAGTGGGCCACCGGTATTCTTCTTCATCGAACACAAACGGAGAATATCCAAATTGGGATGAAAACCATGGCATTCAAAAGCATCACGTTGAAATAATGCCAACAATAGGGCTTCCAGTTACTTGGGTGTAAACGAACGAAGTAATATTGAATAATGTATACGAAGCTATGAGTAAAATAAGGAGCCGCTAAAGATAGGAAGTAGAAAAAAGAAATAGGAAACTACGGAAAGTAGTGTTCTCGCAAGTATACAAAAGTATGTAAATGCAGCTGGGAAGTGAAGTGGATAACAGAAAGGAACATGGAGTAAAGTGGTAGTGTGACAAGCTCGATGTTTACCAACAATTTCCAACACATCATGTTTGGTGAAAATTGCTTGAGAAATGGGGGAAATTTTTATTGTTAGGACTCAAACTATCAAGTGTAGGCCGGAGGATGAAGCGAATGGACACATCCAGCAGGTCATTTGCGATGTATGACTTGTTCAAATAGCTGATTGAAGGCTTTGCCTCTGAGATCTAATTGCTTTGCCATTCACGGCCTCATGCCAACACTCTTGAGATCTTGGATATTCTAGATTTCACAACGTCAAGAGTTCGATCTTGCGGAACTTTCCAATCATGGGCGCGAAAAACTAAGTACGAGCCAAGGAAGACAGGCAAAAAGATCCCGGCCATCGGACCGTCGAAATCAGCGGTTTGTGCTTACTTGTTGAAGGTTCAAACCGAACAACACACTGTAAAAATAAACTACTTATGTGGCTAGTGGCCGATGTAGGCAACCGTTATGCATGACCAGTTAGAATAGGACCGCAAGTTCACCAGACATCGAACTGGTTTCCGGCTATGAAGGAGAAGAAAACACCAACTAGAGCTAAACACCATGAGCGTTCCGCCATTACAAAGCGTTCCTCATTGCCAAGCCGGCTAGCGTTCTCCAAGCCAGCGAGTCGGACTCGGACGACGTCCAAAGCAGACATTCTTATTTCCATCAAGCCAGTCTTCATGGATTCCATCGTTGCGCGCAAGAAGGATCACGAATTTCGAAGTTATCTCATTTCCAGCTCGGTACAGAGGATGTGGTAAGTGTAGTAACAATTCACCTGTGAAGTTCGCTCATAAACTCTTATGGGCGCTTTACTAATGGCCTTGTTCCGTAGGCTATACGTGTCCAGCCCAGACCAAACATTGCGATATATTGCTGTCATCAGCGCCGGGAAGACACCTGGAGACATTGAGGGTGAAGGCGGAATGGGGAACGCAGATTTCAACGCTGGGCTTAACACGGCCTTATACGCTTATGAGATCAAAGAACTCTACCAACTTCGAGATCCGCTATCCTTGAAATACATGCAAGAAAAGTATAGGGCAACCTTCCCGCAGCGTTTTGCTTATGTTACGGAGAATATGCTGAAGGATATCGTGATGGAAGATCAAATACGGCTATTTTGATCTCGACGGAAAGCATCGCCTTTTATTGGTGTGCTATGCTACTTCAGTCTTGGAGATGGAGGAAATCGCCTTTATAATGTATGTTTCCAGAACATGTTCACGATTTACCATAGTTCTCATCTAACATGGATGTACGGACGATAGGGCGCGCCTGAGACAACTTGCTACGGCGTAGCCGGTGAGAATTTTCCCTCGGAGTTGTGAGAGCGACAATCTTGATCCCCTAATACGAGTCGTCCATTCCGCCTGTACTCTCACTCTCCATGCTAAGATGCTGCGTGCCCTTCTCTGTCTCTGCTTATGCGTGGCGTGGCGTTCCTTGTCATCACGTCGTGGAGCCCTCGAGCTACCCAGTCATTCTACCCACCGATTCATGGTTCATAAATCTTAATTCCGAATACCTTTTTCTTCGTGAGTGCAATTATCGGTGTACTTATCTTATCAAGCTTACCTATCTGGCACCATTACCATCTGCCTAGGATTCCGGAGCCTGGCTCGGTTTTAAAGACCATTTATATCGTCACTTCCTTTCCATCCTGCGCAACCGATCGACTCGCCGCAGGCCGATTGCTATATATGAACTCAAGCCCTCGTCCACTGCTGTCCTCTCGTAGCTCTGCTCGTATCAGAAACGTGCCAATCTCGCTCAGCTCTCGAAAGCCCTTCAGAGTAATGCCCAGATGTGCGCGCTGCCCGAGCCTAGTATCTTCATTCAAGCTACAAAGCAAGCTGGTCTGCATTTAGCTTTTGCTTGGTTTTGTCTTTATCGTCTCCGCCGGCAATGTCTTATATGTCCCCGAGTTCGCACATACGGACCAGTTGACGGCAGCTGGCACACATCACCTAAACTATCTTTATACTTTTCTAGGCTACCTCCCGATTCCATCCTGCTCTCTCGAAGTCCTGGAAGTGTCGTCCAGCTCAAACTCATTGTGTTCTAACGCTGCCTTATATCCATCCTATTGATGATCGACTCCTGATGTCAGCCCCATTGAACTGGATGGTGTGGATATCCGTCGACAGAAAGAGGGTTATAGGAGGTGCATACCAATCGATAGACCACTGTAACATGCAACGCAGAGACAGGAGTCCAAGCATCAAAACTACTACTTACGATTACAGTCGTCCTCCCTAACTGCTTGATACATCTTCAGTATATCATTCACCCCACCCCACAGTCTTCCCGGTCCTAATCGATATTCCTCAACCGTCACAAAAGGGAACAAAATATTCAGCTGCCTTGCAACAGCATGCAATGCTATAATGTCGAGATCTGGACTCGCAAGGTTGTCGAGGACGAGCGTCTTGAGCCCGTGTTGGAGCGCGTACTTGGGACCACCAGAATCCTGAAACGAAGGGATAGTGCTAAGGTCTAGACATGCTCGAAGTGTGTTTAGATGGGGGCAGGAATCTGCAACGACACGAAGGGTACCCAAGTGTAAGGCAGAGCCATGACTGCCAAGAGGGAGATTTAACACTTTTAGGGATGGCAAAGACGCGACAAGGGGCTGGATAACACTATTCAAAGACCCTATTTTCCGGCCTGTGATCCTCAGTGATTCAAGTCGGTGTAACTGCTGAAGAAACTGTAGAATAGCTTCCGGAAGTTCAAAGACACGGCAAGAGGTGTCGACGTCGTGCAGATTGATGTCGATAGACATCACGGTTGCCCGCCAGCTTGATGTGATCTTCTCGAAACACTGCTTGAAAGGGAGGGGCCAATCGATGGGCTTGGGCGCCGGCGGTGGCGGGGGTGGTGGTGGAGGTGGTGGAGTATTACACCGCACACATAAAGCCAGTCGTTTCTTATGTTGGCAGAATTTCTTGGAGGTAGGGGCCACGGGAGCATCCACATCCTGTACTTCGGCCTTTTTCAATTGCTCTTCTTGGTATGGTATCTGCACAGGATCTCCGCCATTCAGATGATGCACAGAGGCCATGGCGGCATTGGGATCATGCCGGGAGTGTACAACAAGGACGATATCGATCTCCTGCATGCTATTTGAGCCAACATGTTCCAGTAAGTCACGAATGAGGGGAAAAGGCGCGGTAAAGTGAAGACTGGCGAGTTCGTGGAATCCTTTCATTTCTGGCAGACCGCTCGACTCATAGTGAGAATCACGCAAGTCAAGGCTCAGGTTTCTTAGTTTTGGGAGGGTTCCTAGACGTGCGAGGTCGCTGAAGTCGCTGAAGTCGACTATCTTGTCCATCTGAAGGTAGCGAAGCTCCTTTAGTTCGGCGATGGGTCGCAAAGCTTCACGAGATAACTTGAGGGGCCCGTAGAGGACTAGGTGCATCAAGGACGGTGTTTCCCAAGGGAGGGTATCCAGGAAGGTGATCACGAGATGCTTCGCATCGGGACAGATATCACGTATCTCAACGTGCGTAAGAGTCGACGTGACAATGAGAGGGAAATACATATGACGAGGAGTCACGGTGCAAAAACGAAGCGAGCGGAGAGCGGGCAGCAGTGGTCCGCGTAAACGATAGGCGAGCCGGATGTAGCTGGATTCCGAGACCTGCGTTTGCGACAGGGTTAGAGGTTCTATGAATTCTTCCACATATCGGCTGTGCTCAGATAGCAACTCCATATCAGCGTCAGTGATGCACCCGCTCAGTACCTAACCACGGATGTGATCAGTTCAAACTTTTACAATAGCAAAAAAGAATAATTGCTCACGTAAACTCCATCAGCCTTCTTGAAAGCGGGGAGCAGCTCAAGAAGTGGAACGAGCGAGTTCAACTGATTCCATATCTCTTTTAGATCGGGAAGTTGTGCATCCTAAAGCATTACACAGACTGCATCAGCGAAATCGATAATGCGAAGAACGTATACATGCCACTGCGTTGACGGTTAGAAGCTCAGAGCCTGTCGTAGAAGGTGAGAGACTCTGTATCCGCAGCATTTCAACCTCCTTCTCCGTAGCTTCGAATTCAGGAGGCATACATGGTCCGGGAGGTGGACACCCATCAAAGAAGTCTAAATCAACACATGGGGGCACTGGAGACGCCAGGCGTGAATCGAAAGACCCCTCCCACGAACTAGAGGCACTCATGGCGTGCGCTATGTCCAAGGGTATGTAAGGTCTAGTGGAATCTAAAGAGACGACGCGTCAGATACTTCGATATTGATCGTGGGGTTGTGGATAGGAGATCGTTTGTGTATATCTCCTTCCACTTCTTATACATGCACTTCGTGCAGGGCATGTGCTGGTTTGTGTGTCCAACCCCCATTCGATTTCCGCCTATCCGCGGAGGTATTTATATCTTGGGCGCTCGAGCTTCTGCTCGAATTACTGCTTCATTTGCTACTTGTAGATGAAAGAAGAGAGCACGCTCCCGTCACGATGCAATCATTCCGGTTTCTACTCGTCGATTCAGAGCGGAGCACCAGCGGTGCAAATTTGGCCTCTCCTGCGAAGCGCAGTCTCATCAGCAGAAAAGGTGAGCGTTGACGAGCACAGTATATCACACGAGGTAGTGTAATACAGACACGGGGAACGAAATTGTCAGATCGGAAGAAAGTTCCTTCTCGTGTTGAGCATGCGGCCTCGATCCCAGCCGTCAAAATTGCCTTTCTCGAAGAATGGCAATCAAGGAAGCATCTTAATCACAGATCATGATAGCCTAACAGCTAGTTCAAAGGAAGAAAATGAGAGCTATATCTGCTCCCAATGCCGGAGCGTTTCCAACATGTTCCGGGGATCGATGGAAGAAGCGTTGGAGCATTACTGCGCGTCAGATAAGCTCTCAAGTGCATCGTCGGTATTCCCTTATGACTCGTCGAAGCTTCGCAAGATCCTGCCAGTGCATTCCAAGGGAGGGAGGGATGGTAGAGAGCGTCAAATGTGCCGCACAGGCACAGGGGAGGTGCGTTCCACACTGAAAACCACAACAACCGCTCTACATACAACTGATTGATAATTCGCGTGATGTTGCCAGTAACGTGGCCAATGTTTCCCTCTTCAAGGAGAAGCCAGAAAGCTAGAGGCCTTGCGAAGCAATGACTTGCTCGAAGGGCATGTCTTCCTCCAATGCTGTCGATGCTCAAGTGCATTCCCAGGAAGGATGGAAAGGGCAGACCGTTAAGAAGGTAATTCTGATTCGCCACTAACGTTCTTTGTTCGAGTAGAAGCCTAAAGGTGCAGAGCCTTATGGATTAACCCTTCGACAGACAAAGATATCAGCTCAGTAGACACATCCTTCCTGCTGTTGACAATGCAGCGTGTGCTTGCCAGCAAAAGGAGAAAGGAGGAGACCATCCAAGGCACGTCACCCTGGGAGGAGCAAACGATTCTGATCATGTCCGATTTAGAAGCACCATGTAACGTGAGATAGGAAAGCATGCGAACTTTGCCGCCGTAATCAGGAGTTCTGAGTCAGAAAGAGAAGGAATCAGTCAATAGGATGCTCGATTGGAAGAGTAGAATAGTGAAGAACTTACTTGCTGCTGTGGAGCACCAATGCAACTCGGCAAGGTGAAGATGGCAACAATGACAGAGGCTGCGCGAGCTCTATGTAGAAGGATAGAAGGCTCTTCATTCTTGTGGAAGTAGCTGGCAGCAGGAGATCTTGAGGATAAAAGAAATGCTATCAGTCGATAATTCGGCTAGAATTACACAATTAAACCTACTCATTGGCATGGAGGACCGTCCACTACAAACAGGGTCAGACAGTGCGAAGACCGAGTTGAATTAGCATTTTAATAGTGTGTCGCTTGAGTCGGCGAGAGGCGAAAAATCAGGTATAGGCAAGCCAAAACGAGTCTCAATCTATGAAAGCCAAAGCTCAATGCACGGCATGTGGGTTTCACTTTTCCAATAGGAATGGATGTCTGTTAGAAGGGGGTCATAGTCCCTGAGGTTGGAAAGCAGGCGCCTGGCCGGTACGAGAGAGCTGGGGCGTCTCGCTCATCGATAGCGTGGATATGCGTTTGTAGCTCCATATAGAGTTGCGCAATTATAGAAAGCTAATGGCCTACATAATCCAATGAGCGTCATAACGCATCGCCCTCTTGATTCAAGCGATATGTTGTATAATACTGGAGGTTTGTAAGTTTGTGGCGGATTCTTACAAGATCGGGGGCACTCACTGATTCTGTCTTGCTCGAACAGGAAGATCGATTCTCGAGGTGTTGGCAGCGTACAGAGCGCGAGCTCGAACTCAAGATCACCATAGGCTAGTTCAGCGATTGAAAGCAGATATCCTGGTGCCATTAAAGAATCTGGTGTACACCATGCTAAACGCACGCTCACTGCCTGACGTTGTAAGTTCCGAGTGAAAGAATTGAAGAGATGTAGCACCTACCAAATCATTTAGATGCACCGCAAATAATCCTGAAGAGGTCCATAGGTAAGCACATGAATAGTTCGGGCTCGAGGATCGCTATCCCTAGCTCCGATTCCCGGCCAATGTTGCATCCACCCCCCGTGGCAGCAAGATGAGAAGAATGCCCCGAGAAGATTCTTGGACTGAAATACGGGCGCCGTTAGTGCACACAACGAGTGATGTAATTCAAATATTGTACCTAAATAATTGTAGAAAAGCCGCGTATGTGCTGAGAGCGAGAGCATGCTTATGAGCATTGAGGTCGAGACTCTGGTAGCGCTGAAGGCAAAGGGTGCATCTTGCTATCCGAGAGAGAAAGAAGCGGAAATCGAAAGAAGTTGAGGTAATGTTTATTTCACGTAGATGCCATTCTATGCAAATGAGAGGACATGAAAATGTTTAGCAATATTCATCGTTGTGTGCGGCAACGACGGCACGAATAACGGGTAGCGCGGTCGCTGTCGGCATCTGCCGAATCGCGGTCAACTGGACCGCCCATCATCCCTGCTTTCAGGTACGCATTGTACGCATTTACTGTCACGATGATGCGTCCCATGTGCGTCCCTTCATGCCTCTCTCTTTCCTTTGGTTTTCTAATTCTTTCGCAAGTAGACAGGCACTCGCAGGCCGTGGATTACTCTGTAATACAGAGCTACAACACCGATGCATATTTCAACTCTCCTCGCGGACTCTGAGATTAATCACTATGCTTAAGTCTCGAGTCTCAGTCTAAGGCGTCTATCGTCATGCAAGTGGTAGCCATGGCGGAACAACACAACGGATGCGAAACATGACTCCGATACGCCACCACCATCACTCCTCGAACTGCCCCCAAGTCAAAGTTCGCTCAACCAGGCCCGACTGAATTCCCTCAGCGTTGATAATCCTGATGGCAATTCCTAGATGTCACTGGATGGCTGTGGGCGGGTAACGGGTCCACAAAAAGTCTCGAGCGGGCATACTTAAGTGCAGACGCGACGGATTGTGGGTTTCTCCCTATAACGGCTGGCCCGTCATGCAGTTCTCCTACTCCTCCTCGCGAGCTGGTCTCGTTGTGCTCTCACTCTTTGTGTTTGTAGTTTCTTTCGTTTCGTGCACTCCTATTCCACTCACTAGGTGAGTTGTATTGGTTCTGAAGATCCTGTCATTGCTCATTTCTCTCTTTCTAGTATCCGCGTGCGCGCCAACGAACCCGCCCCGTCCACCCACTTGCTCTCTAAGCATTCCTTTGATGCCCGCCTCGTTTCCCCCTCCTCACAGGACCGCATCCCTATCGGGCCTAAATACGCTGCAGTGAGTCCGCCTCTCCTTCTTCCGTTCTAAGTAACTCATCATCGCTGCTTGATGACATAGCACGTACTCGCCTCCTCTGCATCCAAATCCACCGATCCCGAACCCGTCGTATCTCGGCGAAGCATCTTCAGCAAGATCGGTGATGCCTTCAAGGTGCGGTCCTCATCACCCCTTGATCCTTCCTATGCTAACCTATCCCTTTGATCCCTTGAACAGAAATTAGGCAATGGGATCAAGAACGGTGCGTGATACGCATCTCCGGCGCTCCCAGAATCCTAGCTCACACTAACATGTTTCACCTGCAGTTGCCCAGAAAGTCGGAGGCGCAATCAAGGGCGGTGAGTTATTTTTTCCTGTCGCCCGGATCATGGTTGTGGATTGAACGTTATCTTCGTCGTATAGCCGCGCAGAAAGTAGCGAGCGGTGTTAAGAATGGTACGTCTATATTTTATGGTGACGCCCTTTTCTTACACACGCTGATCCCGTTTCTCTAGTCGTACAGAAGGTCGGCAACGGCGTGAAGAATGCCGCGCAGAAAGTTGCCAGTGGAGTCAAGAATGTAGCACAGAAAGTCGGAAATGGCGTGAAGAATGCCGCGCAGAAAGTTGCCAGTGGTGTGAAGAATGTAGCACAGAAAGTCGGAAATGGCGTGAAGAATGCCGCGCAGAAAGTCGCTAGTGGTGTGAAGAATGCCGCGCAGAAAGTTGCCAGCGGCGTGAAGAACGTAGCACAGAAAGTCGGCAATGGCGTGAAGAACGGTGCGCCACTCCCTCCCTCTGCGCATTCCGTCTTGACTGACCTTATTTACGCGATCTAGTGGCCCAGAAAGTCGGCCAAGGCGTCGTCACAGCTGCTAAGAAAGTCGCGAGCGGCGTCAAAACCGGTACGGCCCCTTCCTCTCCCTCCTTCCCTTTCTCTTCCCATACTTATCCCTCCCTCTCTTCTTAGCGGCCAACTTCGTCAAGAAAAATGCCCCCATGGTCGCCAAATTCGGGCTCAAAGTCCTCTCTACTGCGCAGTCCGTCGCGGCCAAAGCCGCCAACTTCATCCCCGGCGTAGGGAAGATCGCAAGCAAGGCGCTGAAGGCAGCGAGCATGGGCACAAATGCCGCGTCGAATGCGATACATGCGGATCTGCCGGGGAGCTTGGAGAAGGGGATGGGGATTATGGATAAGATTAGGAATCCGCTGAGTGAGTTTCTTGCCTTTGGGCACGGGGTGCTTTGTGGAATGCTTGTTGACACGATTTTGCAGGCGGTGCGGCCGGTGCGGCCCTCGATGCGGTGCTCCGCCGCGAGGAGGAGCTCATGGCACGGGAGGGGCTGGAATGGGTGGACTTTGAGAGCCGGGAGCTCGAGTACGAGGTCCTCGAGGAACGGGATTATGACCAGCTCGAAGAGCGGGATTATGAACTCGAGGAGCGGGACTATGAGCCGCTCGAGGAGCGGGATTATGAACTCGAAGAGCGGGAGTATGAGCCGCTCGAGGAGCGAGAGGTTCTCGACGAGGTGTCGTACGTGCGTGAGTGGAACGAGTGGGAGGATTGGGAATGAGTAGGTAACATACAAATAATTGCCAGCCCCAGTCGTTCTGCTCGCCGGCCAATAACTCATTACTAGGGGTTCATAATATAAATTACCATAAATTACGCAATACAAGGAATAATTAGTAACTCCTAATCAACTATAGGCCTCTCAAGAGAGATGCTCCACGTAGTCCGATGCTAGAGTATCAAAAGGCATCCTGCGAGTTCTATTGTCTTCCTCCTTAATAGCCTGCAATATCTTCAGTATCGTCCAACTGCCGCCACAGACCATTACTCTCTAGCATAACTTAATTCTTAACTACCAAGGAGAGGAACAAGCTGTATCACCAACGCAAGCAGCTGCACGCCCTCCAGCATCGTGCTCGCTGAGCCGCCTGGAATGAGCATCTAATAGCAGCAGAGGCTCGGGACGAGGTTTAACTCTCATTCTACTGGGTGTTTTCCAGGGAAATTTTCCCAAAAATTCTGATAATAGGAAGATTCTAGTGAATTTATTTGATTATAGAAGAGTTTTTGACACAAAAGAAAAAGGAAATAAAGGCTCATTACATAAATAGTAGAAAAGGCAGTAGAAAATCCTCAAAGCCATTTTCATCCTATATCTATTCCAATAAATAGATATAAAAATTTTTTATATTTCATTACATATAGGAATATACACAATATTAAATGCGTGATTTTATGAAATATATTGAGCTCAAAAAAAGAGAATGTAAAGACATGCACAAGCCATTGGATGATCGCATTTCTGTGACTGTGCAGGTACAGCCAAATTTGGTAATGGCAGATAACATTGGGCCATGGCAGATAACGGTTTCACCATTTTCATCCTACAGCTATTCAAATAAATAGATTTAAAAATATGTTTATATTTTATCACATGTAGGACTACATAAATATTAAATTTGTGATTTTACGGAATATATCGAGCTCAAAAAGTCGAACGGAATGTTGAAAAAAATGCCAGAACACAGCCACATGGCAGATAACATGGCAGATAACACCCGTACAACCGGAGGTAAACCCGGGACGATGTGAAGGAGGCGAGATCCAGAGTGGATCTATATGTTTCCAGCTGCGGGCAGACTTTTGCTATGACACGGAGTGTGCTCAGCTGCAAATCTGTCTGCGAGCTGTGGTTTTCCAGCGAGAGACTTGGGCTTTTCAAGGACTGCCAGGAAGGGATGAGGTCCGGAAGGATCTAGTCCAGACTGGAGATCCGCCAGCGGAAAATATCGAGAGATTCCAGTTCGTGCAGCTGGGTGAGGGAGGGGAGGATGCGTTACAGGAGTTTGAATATACGCCGCGGGATGTTGGCGTTGTTGCCTTGGAGAAATAGGCTCGAGGAGCGGGATTATGGCTATGAACTCTGGGAGCTCAACGAGGCCCCTGCATACAAGTGGGAAGAGTAGGAGGACCGGGAATGTGTGTATCCGTCGCGAAACGATTGGGTTGGCATGTTGACAGTCAACGTGTCGAAGAACGGGATATCGACACATCAGCGTACGGCTTGACACAGGGCTCGACTTCAAGACGGGTCAAAGCGCAGTTGAATCGCGAAGTCCCAGGCCTCGCTTGACGTGCGGGCTTCGACTGGCCAAGGGCTGCCTAGATCATCAAATCTTCAGATGAAACAGAGGCGGAGAGGTGTAGGTGCTCGACGACCAATTGCTAGCCACCAGTGACGGTGGGAGGGGGGGGGATGAAAGACATGCTAGAGCCAATGCGAGATGAATGAAGCATGAGGGACTGCGATTCGGAGATCGGGGTGAGGGCAAGTAGCACTGATATTACACTAATCTGTTGGACGCTGTAGCAGAAAGTGCATGCTATAGTCAAGCAATGTATCGAACAATTCTATAACTTCATAAGTGCTAGGTGAAATTCTTACAGCGTTGAGGTATTTACTTACCGGATCTATATGTAGTTAAGGCGGGTAGCTCGGGGCTCAAACTCGAGATGGCGCTGTTGACCGACCAGGAGCAAGCATTCAGCGCCCTAAGAATCTGTGCACGTCGTCCCAAGTACACGTTCACTGCCTGACATTGTAAGTTTCGGGTAAGATAGATGAAGAGATGTAGCACTTACGGAATTCTGAAACGCGACAATCGTGTTGAAAAGGATTGCAGTTAGGCAGTTATGACTTTTACAAGCACTTCATGGTTGAGCCCAGAGGACTCCTACCGGACCGACGGTGCAGAGAAGCGTGGCAATGCATGAGGGTTCAAATATTCACACCTGAAGTATAGGCGCATGTATATGTGTAAAACGAGTAACATAGAAAGAAAATTATACTTGTATACCTGTGGAAAAGCTATGAGAGCGAAGATCTTGCATACGTTGACCAACGACCGTAAGTAGTTCTCATTGGCAAGGTCAAGGGCGCGAGTTGCTTTCTACTATGGCGGAAGAGGGGAGAAGGCGAGGTCGGAAGGGTTTCAGATCGTGTTTGACATTTCATATAGATATCTCTGCTTCTTGTGAAAATTATGACAACTGTTCAGCGCTCAGCAGTGTTCGTCGTTTTGTGCGACGATGAAGAGACCCCTTAGCCGGGCCAACGTCGGCATTTGCCGAAACAGGTTTGCTTGGCTCTGAGACCCGGAATCGGCCACCGGCGTGCTGCTGAGCACTCCTCACTGCTGGGATTCAAATATTTTGTGGGACGTAAAACGCATCATCGCATGACAAAATTTTACTAACGTTGACAACAGGCAAAGTTTGAGCAAAATGATCAATTTTGCATCATGCAAAAAAGTTAGGAAATTGCACAAATTTTACACGCCGCAAAATAAATTATTTTGTGCAGTGCATATGCCATAGTTATAGTCAAATCTTGTCATGCGACGATGCGTTTTACAACGATTTTGCATTCTGCAAAATAGTTGGACCCCAGCAGTGCCTGTGGCCTGATTCTTGCCTGAAGGCCTGATTCCCTAAGGTTCTTTTTTGGGACTAGCTTCTCCATATCGAACATCGGTGGAATCTAGTAGCACTGACAGTGTCAATCGAGCGCTCATCCGCCACTCATACAAATATACCCTCATGAGTTGTGTTGCTCTTGAACATCACTGAAACTTTCACTCATAACCCCAATGCCAACACCGAAGATATCAATAATCGCTGACCGCATCCAGCTTCTTGAGCAGTATATCCGCCAGGTTCACAGCACATCCCACGATATCTCTCTCTTAGCTGAGGCATCTGTCGAAATCCTCGAACATTTTAGTCCCTTTTGCGGCTACCTACTGCCACCTAGGAACGGATACGGACACGATAAGGAGTTAATCTTGCAGGAGTTGTCTAATGCCACAAAAGAGTGTGTGGATGCAGTGAACTCAGCTTTGAAAGCAATTCTGTGCGCATATTTATTTCACACAAGGGTTGTATGGTGTTCCACTTTACATAGCTCTCTTCTGGGGGCGTCCCAACACGACAATGGACTCGGACAACTCATACAAGATGACTTGTGGATGGAGCTGTTGCAAAATGCTCGAAAGTCCAAAGTTTTGATGGAGGAAAGTCTTCAGCATCTCGCGGTTGCTCAGACACACATGACGACAGTAAGCATGTGCTTTCATCACCTTCTCTCCAAGAGCTAAACATTCGTTATCCATACCATGTCATTTCAGGCTAAAAATATATCCAGCAATACTATCGTTGAAATATTCATCCGCCGTTCAAGTGAAATCGGTATGCCAAAATAGTACCTTAAATGTGAAAAATACATATTTACTATTTTTATTTTTAAAAATAGGAATAAAGACGTCGTATTCTGTCGCAGAAGTTATAAGCACCTTGAAACGCCCGCTTAATGAGTTCAGGGCAAGGTTATCCTCGCTTGCACATGCCTGGACATGGGAAGAATCTCTCGAGAATATAAATAAATCTTCATATTTCATTTACTATAAACTTTTATTGGATTCAATTGATACCTACTTTAAATTTGTGAGTTTTTTCTTCTCTGTTAAGATGTTTTAACTTAGCATTCTCTTTAGATGTGCCTCATCTCGCCCAGTCAACAAAGTCTCTTCCCATCCTTCCACTCGATACCTGGCAATGTTGTGAAGGCAGCTGTATGCCAAGAACGACTGCCAGAGCACATTCCATGGCTCCGGAAAGAATTACATTCCAGTTATGGTGGAGAAAATTTTAGAAAAGCAACGCTTATTCCGGAGCATTGGAATGCCTTCACATTCAATTATTTCTTCATTGATTTGAAAATATTGATCGACACATTGCTTGAATCTATTCAACGCATTGTTCCTCTGACCATGATGGAGCATGTATCAAGGCGCACGACGTAAGCACGATGATTAATAATGATAACAGTGGAGGTTATATACTCCCAGCCATTGTAGCATTGAAGCCGGCCGGATAATCGAATTAACGAAGATACAGGCCAACATGTATTTGGACGCTCTCAACTCGGCATTGTCAGTGATTACGTATGCGACTGAGTTTTGCCAAAGCTTCCGAAAAACTTGCGATCAAGGAAAATTTCAAGGCGATATCTACCAGAAATATGTTTTAGTGTCCAACTCTTCACAGTTTGAGCTGGCAGAGAAAACCTTCCTTGATGTTCATGCAAGTATTCGACGGATTAAGGACATAACGGTGCGTGTTTTGTCACTGGTAAATTGCTACATGAATGTAATTGGAGTTCTGTTTCCTATAGTCTGAGGATGATTTAGACCAATATGAATCACCACTGCTGCTAGATGAGGTTTTTTCCATTCCTGCTGATACAGCTGGAGGTTCTGCCATTATCCTTGCATAATAATGAGCATTTTACTGACTGATTAAAATTAGTCCCGCCGTACCAAATACGCATCCATGACATACGAAAGGCATTGTGTAGGCCCAATAGCCCTCTCCGTCAATTGAACGATGCACTTATTACGTGGATACATCTATGGGCATAGGTCTGGCATCCGGAGGTGAACCAATGGATGAAAATCTACGTACAGGCAGGAACCTGAATCTTTTAAAAGGCAGACGAGGAAGTTTTCTAAGGGCTTCTGTTTTGCGTTGGCAGCTTTACGTTTATCCAAGGCTCTTCCACAAGGTATATGCCCTCTGGAAGGTAATTATCATACTGATGCAATACGGCGATAGTTAAAATCTGTCCCGGAGCACTATCGTACGGCGTTATCTAAAAGTGTTACCCAAGAATATCGGGCGCTGCCTTCACCTACTCTCCAAGATCAACTACTGAGGCGTTCCGAGCTCAATTTTTGGGCACAGGTTTATTTCCGAGACGTACGTCATACTTATACTCCCTGAGAAGTTTGTAATTGATATATTCATTGGCATGAGCTCTCAGCTTCATCCCCTTCCAGAGCACCTCCGCAAACTTATCCCGTATGATGATGTCCCTCGGGTCTATATCCGCCCAGAAGAAGATAAAGTGTCAAATCCAGCACAGCGAAAACGGTTGATTCGATTATTTCATTACCTTCGAAGGGTCAAAACCTTCGATTTAATAGCGCTACAGAAGGTCATAGACGACGTATATTCTTGCGTTAGCAGTTTATGCGATCTTCCAGAGTAGTAAGTCAATCTAAGATGATCATGAAATTCCAAATATTAACCAACACATTGATACATGGTAGGCACTCCGAAACTGCATCGTCCATCGAGATACAAAGCAGAGTGTTCATGAACGTACTGGACCTTAGCATATCGTCAGTCATCAAAGCTTTCACATTCGTATGGGAGTACCATAAATTGTCTGCTGAGCCCATAGACTTATGCCCCATTCCACTTGATGAACCGATGGAACATATCAACCTGATTATTAATTTAGCCAACAATGTATTACTGCCTATAAAGCAAAGCATCGCCAAGCTACAGGAAGCTAGAGAGGGTAATTTTGTGAGTGTTTTGATCAGGACTTTATCTTCGCCGCCTATGGCTGTATTTAACTCGAATTCCTAGCTCATACGGGATCTTATTACTACAAGGCACGAAGAAGACGAAGGAATTATCCTGATTCAAAACCGCGACGAATGGAATAGACAACTGGAGCTTGAAGAAGTCCACGTGAAAGATGCCTTAGATGGCTTTGCTGAATCTATTGATTTGCTCGAAGCTCCTCTAAAAAAATGGATGGATTGGTGGCAATGGACGGAGGAAGAATTCCATGCGAGTGAACCTCTCCCTGAGGAAATCACTTTGTGGGCCGTTCTATGGCCCGGAAGTATCCAGTCCAATTGGAACGCCATTCTCGAATATAACAATTACTTCGAAGAGGTATGTTAACCTCATCAAATGTGTATCATGTACAAGTTAGATCAATTTTTCCAGATGAGGGATGCACATTTGTCAAGAATCAAATATCTACCTTCCACCTTCCATTTACCAGAGGAAGTTCGAAAAGGCATCTCTAAGATTTGCAGTATTAAAGTGCGCAAGTGGTACCAATGGGGACGCAATAGACCTGTGAAGACCAGCAGTGTCGATGGAATAATTATGTCATCTGCGAAGGATACCACAGGAAGTGAAGACAGGAAGGAAGAAAATGATGCTAATAGTAGTAGCAACGATTCTAACACCAACTTTGCTTCAAGGAATGGAGCAGTGCGAGGATTTGCCGAGGATTGGAGCTTTTGAGATCGAAACGGACGTCAAACCTGTGTTGGGAGATGTTCACTAGTAGGTACTTTCAGATTGACTATATTTATTTCAGATTTGGAGATAGGATACGTATCACAGCCCCTGTACCGATATTTTGAAGCCTATTTTCGACCGGAAGGCTCTTCTACAAGCAAAACTGTCCAAATATACAAGGTCGTGAAGGTAGGAGTGTCAGTTCAGAAACACCCAACTGTTCACGGCCATGCCAGTGCATCATCCAACGTTCGCATTGACCTCTTGTTCTTACAACGTTCGATGTTGCTCGGACCACCCTCGAATTGTTGAGGAACTTGGGCGTCTTGCAGGATTACTTATCAATGCACTCATTATTGCATATTTACTTTCTTGCCCCATGTTTCGACTATTTTACGCCTCAGTGGACCTTCCCTCAGGCTAATTCGCCTAGTTGTGGTAGATGTCTGTAAACTGCTAAGCCTCTGGCCATCTTCAGCGATGAGAAAATCAGGAACAAAGCGGGAATACAAAATAAAATTTAAATCGGCAATGTTTTAGAAGGATTGTATTGTCGCCAGTAGTATACTGCTGCTTTGACACGCGCATTTCATTCTCGCTGTGAAAAGAAAAAAAAAAGAAGCAGTAATCAGGCTACCAAAGGTTTTCATGAGTCAATTCTCTCCGAGCATCACGATCGTTGATTAGAACACCATTCCGGTACGGACAGTCCTTAGAGAAAGTTGATCAGAATATAACCCTATAATCTCATGCTAAGACTTACTCGATGAAGAACGTATCACTGAAAGGAACACATGCACCCCCACCGAATTTATCGACGGTGATGCAGTTATTATAAACTACCGAGGCGACATTTCCCTACAAGAGATTAATAGAGGTTATGGATGAAGATATCTGAAATGACTGTTTGAAACACTCACCCAACCGAAAAACGGGTACTCCTCCGTGATGGTGTTGAGATTGCCCCAAGCAAATTCGCACGATTGAAACGTGACTGAAACGAAGGTATTGGGGGCAACGGTAAATGCTGCAAGCAGAGGGTGAGTGTTTGCCATAATTAAATGAAGAAGAATATAAATACAGGTCAGCGAAGTACTTTCCAACGAAGAGGTGATGAAGTTGCAGTCGGACTGGAGGGGGGCATTGATCAAGGGGCCATTACAAATGTCCGTGTTGCCTGAGATCAGAAGTAAAAGCGGTTGAAAATCGAGAGCAACTCGAATGCAAAAGGGTCTACTCACAAAGGTTTGAGGTCTGACAGATAGGTGCCGGGTTGGCACATGAATTAAACCCACGAGCTGTTAAATCTCTCGCGCTACTGTCCGCGGTGGAATGGATAAGCAAATCCTCCTGGATACCCAAAGACTTTGCGCGTGCTGCAGAAGAGCCAGGACAGGCGAATGTCGTAATATTGAGGGCACCCATGGGCTTAGATTCAGTAACTATTGCCCCTGCGCATCTTCTCGCTGCCGATAATTCGACGGTCAGTAATCGTGAAAGGCGCTTTCTTTAAAATGAGGGAGTGGGCGTACATTTAGTCGAAGAAGGTGCAGATTGCACTTGAAGAACACAAAGTGCAATAGAGACAACAGCAAATGCGCTTTGGATGAACTTCATGATTCAACGATAGAGATGTCGAGCTGGGAATGTTTCTGAGCGGGTTATGCCTCGAGAGGAAAGACCTAAAGATTCACTATGCAATGGCTCACGCATTTATACTAGCCAGATAGACCGTCATTCACGATGCACTTGTCCTTCATCAACCTATCTGCCAAAATTCAAACAGAGAAGAATCTCTGTTCCTGAATATAGTCTTTCTAATACCAGTTGCACACTGAATGTAGGAGAGGCTGCCACAGGGCAATGACTTTGCGGAAAGCAAACTCACATAGAATGTATGTACTCATCATTTGATTTCGGAAAATGCCAAAGAAAGAAGACCTGTTGTTCATGTGTATGATCTGTCCAGCGTTCATGGAGAGGACAGCGAATTTGATAATGGAAAGACATACCGTTTATATTCTTTCCGGAGGCTATAGCTCACATACAATGCCTTGGCAGGCGGAAGATTGGTATTTTTGAGAAGTTTTGGCACGTATTCTTTGTGGTTCTTCCGCTCGATCTTAATGGAAGAACGCCTAGAATAGGAGCTCTGGTGTATGTGCGCGTGAAGAACTGATCGTATTTCGCTGACACGATGACCTGTAAACCAGGAGAAACTGTAATCGAAACGTGCGATACCTTGGCATCGATGAGTTGACGATCTAGCACAGAGGATTCGAATTCAATTCAAAAGTAATCAGTGGTGGGTGGTGGCTAGTTGGTGCAAATAATTGTGACAACAAGCCACTGCAAATCGGATCTCTTCAGCCACAGTTTACTTTCATCTTCATAAATAAGGGGATTTATGTCGTAGAAACGGAGGGTAAATTATAAATAGAGACAAGAAGTTGAGCGGAACGGAGAAGGTAGATGGCATTTGGGCTCTCGTCTGCATAATGAATGGATGGCCGCAGATCAGATATAATAATATACCTGCTGCGTTTGTCGGATCCAAGTCGTGCAGCCATGTCTTCTGCAACAGCTGACTTGCAGGATTAAAGCTTGTACACTGGATTGATTGCAGGAATTTTTTCGGGCTGGTACTTACCGAAAAGTTTGTACTGATAGCGAACAAGATGGAGGACTTACTGAGGCTGAATGCTCCATCACGATACGTAAGCAGGATCTGGGGACCTGGGCCGCAAAGAGATGCTTTTAAGGAAGCTACTAGAGCTAGACTAGCTAAAAGATGAAGGCCATGCATAGATCGGAACGAGTGGATAGACGTCAGATTGCGAATTCTGAAAGAATCTGGAGGGGTCTATGTATTTGAAATTCACTTCGCTATCACCGGCATTTCGGCATCTGACCATCTAGCGGCAGTCTGGCGGTTCTAAACTCCTCCAGATCCTTACGGGAAGTCACCCACTATAAGCTCAACACCATGGGAGATATAAAATTGCATCCACGATGCTATTGTGCCTTGAGGGTGCAGAGCGACTCAGAGCCTCGAGTCTGGATCTTGTCAAAGTTGTTTCGCCGTGAGTGCGGGAATGGAAACGCCGGAGACGTACTGCCAAACAAGCACCCACCTGAACATCGTGGTCGACGACATCCATGGCTTTGCTTAACTCAATACGCGATTACCCGAATTATACAGGCTGCCTCTACCCCGTATCTTCTCTGGCCTTCATCAAGCTAAATATAACGGTTGAAAATCAATATGGAGAAAACCCAGGCACGTAGAAGGCAAACATCTGACTCGTAACTCTATGGTGCGGTGAGTAGGTAACATCGTCGTCCCACTCACGATTAATCTTTCTTTCAAGTTCCAACACTGAAGTGCTGTGTTATCCTCAACAATGAAATTCCGTCGTCTATGTATCAACTTATTTGCTTGTACGAGCTCGTTGAATCAAATTCACAAGTCTTTTTGACCTGAAGGCTGAAGATATCTTAGAACACGATGCCGCTCAACTTCCCAAAGCTTTTCAGTTCAGTCGGCGTCGGCATAAAAGTTTCGGTGTGCTCCTTCTTTGATTCTCTCATCGGTGAACACTGACTGTCTCCGATTAGACCCAGAATTGGAACTGTTCTGGCGTTGGACGTCACTTCAGCGGTGCTTAAAACAAAAGGTACAGGACATATTGATATTATGAACTTTCTTCTGTGATTATAAGAAGTTCTGATGAAAAGATAGCCTCTGCTCTCCGTGGCCCTGTAAATCAGCATGAACGTTGTCCGATTCACCTACATGCTATTTCAGAATGTGTTGATGCGGGTATACTGTATAACAGATCGTGGTTTCGACCTTCCAATGTGACATATCCACGAAGCCATTTGGGTTCTTTACCCATTTGGAAACTTTCCGATTATATTCTGCAACATCGATAGCAACATCGTGAGTAGTTTCTATCCCTTTCAGCATCTGCAAGCCTGAAGATTCCTTTCTTAGTTTTGTGATCAAGTCAGGCACAGATATCAGCTCTTAATGTCCAGACATAAAGAAGTTGTTCATACTGAGAGTATTTCCGAGTGTGGTATCTAAAGCAGACATGTTCAATCGTGCACGCCACTGTTGCATACGCTTTCGGCGACACCGCTGCTGTAATCTGGCCGGTTAGGTTGGGCTCTGGTCCAAAGATCCTCTGGTTTAATTCTCAGTTTTTTGGGGGATTTATGTATGTTTTCTTATCCACCGTCATATTGTTCTTCGAACGCACGGTTCTGACACCGCGCAAGCACCTCTACTATCATCGACCCATACATCGGCTGGACCCACCTTTCGTCAAGTCTGCCAAAATTGAAGGACCTTGACCAAAACCTTTGATAGACGAAAGATGGGTCTGGCCGATGTATGGGTCGATGCTAGTATGTTCATCCTGTTCACGCGACATATTACGTAACATAGCGGAGTTCATCTCTATCACAGTTAGTGTTGCCACAGCTTGGCTCAGCTCAGCTCAGCTCTGCTTTTGCAGCTTTCAGGGTTTAGCTGTTCCTAGGTTGAGCAGAGCTATTTTTGACATGGCTTGCTCAGCCGGCTCCTGGCTCGGAGCTACAGTTCGTGATAGCTATTTCCAAATATATCCTTACAAAGACATAAATACAAGTAGTGACTTGCCAAATGCTCATAAACCACAAATAAATGCACTTGCATTCTCAGGAATGACAATTGCATCATCGGCAGAGAGCTCTAGCTCATGTAACTCTGCTTCCCTTGCTGTTCCTGAAGTAAAATTAAGTGTATGACCTCCTTTGTATGCAAATTTGAGCATTTGTAACATCACCATGAGTTGAGGACTAATCTGATTATGGCAAGGAGTGATGGTCTCTTTTCCAGAAGAGAAAACTTGCTCACAGGGTACTGCAGATCCTTGGATAGGAAGTACATCTAATGCAGCTGCAAATAGTGTTGGATATCAAGTCTGTGCACTCTAAACAAAGATGTATCATAAATTTCCATATAGCTTAAAATAGTTCAACTTTTATGCACCTGCCAAAATTTAATTTTGTTGAATTCTTCACTTGGACTTTCAAGGAGGTATGTGTCAACTTCTTCCTCAAGGGTTTGTTGGCTTGCAGAGCCAGTAGCTGCTCAGGAAGCTGGTTGGTTGATGCCAAGAATCTGATTATCCCAGGAACCATGTTTTGTAGCTGGCAGTGCAGGATCAGCAACAGAACAATGCTGAGCTAGAGTTATAGGATTTCTAGCAGCATTGTGTGTGCCAGTTTGACATTGAGTAGCTGCAGAATCATAGTATGTACAAAGCTAGTAACAAAAATCAATTTAAACATAGAAAATCAATAGTTTAACACTCACCTCTCAAAGAAATACTTCCTTAGCCCAAGCTACCTTTTCTGGAGAATGTTGACTGAACCACATAAGCTTCATTTAGGGATTAAGAACTGAGATTAATGTTAGACTGTAAGTACATAGAACAAGTAACAAATACTTACTCATGGAAAGCACATAGGCAGGGACAACTTCTGTACAGTCATGATATTCCATTAGCTTGTCAAGTCCCACCTGAACTATCAGCAATGTTTCAGGTTTGTCAAGTTGATGATTTTCCAGAGATTTGTCATTGCTGTGAAGGCTGGAATGGCATTGCAAAGTGTGGGAGTCTTCTCTGCAGAGAGGTATTGCTGGAATACTTGTGGTATCTGGAATATAAATCAGATATAATATATAACAAGTTGAGACTAAAGAACAGGTATCTTAAGAATGTCTTCAACAGCACTCAATGACTCCCATTCATGATCTGAGAGCTGATGTTGACAGAGTTCTTCAAACTCAGGCTTAGAAAGAAACCTTGAAATAGGCTGTATCAAAAGCTAATGATTACAAAGGTGCACATAAGAGGATGATGTGCATACTAGATACAAGCTGATGGCACTCTTGATCATCAATACTGTGTAAGACCATCTTGTCACAATGTCACAGAAAAGCTGGAGCTCATTATGGTAAAGAGCTTAGGTGATGTCATTGAAGCATTGGCAGCAAAATGATGAAGCTTGAATCTGATAATCACTGAGAAATATATATATATATATATGAATGAACACACAATTACTCACAGTGTGAACAAGGTTATGGAGTGAATCAACAGGGTCAGCTTCCATCAAATATATGTAAGCTGGAGCATTAGGTGCATCAAACTGATATTCAGCTTTCAACACTGCTCTGAGCACTGCTTTGCACACAAGGTTGACAATGTGCAGAAAACATCTACAGACATTATTATAATTGATTGATTTGATGTATTAAATACTATCATATACCTGATTCAACAGGTAATGCAGTCAAAAGGAATTCCACAAGCCTTCAACTCCTGTTCAGGTTTTGACATAAAGGTGTCATTATTTGATGCATTGTCAAGTGTGATCCAACCAATCTGTGGAACAAACTAGTGAGAAGCTAATTTATATGAAGAATAAAATAGAAGCAGCATACCTTTACAGCAATGTCAAGTTGATCAATGATTTCCAACATCAGTTCAGCAAGATGATCTCTAGTGTGATGGTCAGGTGCCTTATAAAACCCAATGAGCACAGTACAAGTTCCAGAGTGTACTTAGGGCCCTCAGGTGTCTGTATGAGAACTGTCTGAATCCAATGTACTGTTTACTGCCAGGAATGGTGTTAAATTTGGATCAGTCCACAAGTCCATTGTCAGAGAAATCTTTTCTAACAAGCTCTGGAAATGAGGCCAGGTAATTAAATAAAATATATAGTAGATGACCTAAACTTATGGTCATTTCTTTCTCAAGATCATCAAGATACTCATCCCAATGCTGTATGATGTGCTTGCAGATGGTTGTTCAATGTGGGAATATCAGAATCCTTGAGCTCTTCATGCAGCATGAGGAGCAATGTACATAATCATGGACTTTCTATCATGTTAATTGGCTGAAAGATTGATGAAATCATCAGCAAGCACAATACAATTAAATAAAATCAAACCTGGTCATCAGATACTATAAATTCCATGATAACATTGACAAAAGCCTCTGGTGTATAATGGTGATGTGGTGTCTGACTATCCTCATCACCTGTTGCTAGTCCCTGCTGCCTGCAATACTCTTTCACTACTGGCTGGGCATCCTTCACCTTGATATCAACCTGGAGCTTGTCACAGCCATCAATCCAGCTTGGACCATGATTCTCATAAAGATGTCAGCAAAGCATGCTTGTGCCTGTGCATTTGTTGTATTTTGTCACACAGATGCTAGGATTGGATTCATATTGGTGCCTGTGCAGTTGAATGCATCATTATAATTTGCAATATAATATGGATCATGAACTTACAAGCAAAAGATACACAAATGACTGTCCTCTTCTGTTTTGTAAAACATCCAAACATCCTTGGCCTTGAATCTACTCTTGTTTCAAACTGGTCCTTGTGAACTGCAACAAAAGAAATTGTGCTGATTACTTTGTGGAGAGCCATAAGTCTGATGTGAAAGAGGAAATCAAGAGGATACTGGTGAATATGCTGGTGATGGAAAGTGTTCACCCTGGGTAGAAGAAGGTAGTTGCTGATTACACTTAGTAGCATGTGGAGGAGTAAGGGGGTTTGCATTTAGATTGCCAGTATGTTGTTCATGAATGTGATCAGGAAAGTCTTGAGCAGTTGGTTTATGTACCAGAGCAGGTGAATTTAAAGCTGAAGATGGTTGAGGTGTAGAGGAACAAGGTTGAGCTGAACAATGGCATGAGAACAAGAACAAACATGGTAAATATTTGAATGCAATGTACATAGTAACACATTGCAGTTATCAGTATCCTCATCTTGAACAGCTTGGATGCTGGAGTAATAGCAAAACAGCTGGAGGTCACAGGTTACTGGTATTTTGCCACCTATGGCCAGCATGCTGGCAGATTGGAGATGCACAAAGTGGAGATGAAGGCATAGCAGCAGCTTGACAATTACTATGTTGTCAAGGAATGGGCTCTGCTACTGCAGGTGCTATGTGTGAAATTATATTAGTGAGTGTAGTAGAATGAGGAGAAAGATATGCAACAGAGTTGGAAAGTGGTTTGAAGAGTGCCATTCAGCAAGGTCATGTGGGCATCTTTGCAGGTGCAAACCATGTTTTCTGGGGAATAATGAAACTACTCAAGCACAACACAGCTTTTAAGCTTTTTCTGTCTGCATCCAAGAGTGGTGAAGACCATTCCTCACAACTGCACAGCAGAAAAAGGAGCCAAATGGTGCAAGGAATGAATAGCAGCTTACCAATGTCTATTGAGATATGAAGCAAGATGCTGTTTGTGGAGTCATCAAGGGCCTTCATACAAGTAAAATACCATGAAACTGTATTAAAACCAGGGCTGAGTGCAATGAGCTATCAAGAAAGCTTGAATTAAATGCAATTTACAAAGGAGAAAGATAGAGGCACACTCACAAAACACTTCAACTCCACAAAACTGCATTCCATGCTTGGATCCAGTGTTCTCAGATGCTGTGAATTACAGGAACTCCAAGTCTGCACACTACAGAGTGAGCTGTTAGTCTGAGTCTTGTACTTATGAAGGACTTGAAGCTGCTGAAGGTCACAGGCATCAACACAATGAGCTTTGAATATGTAGTATAGGGTAGTTTTTGCCCTTGACAATGTTGGATGGTGATATGATTGCTGGTGGTAAGATCAGGGTCCCTATGCTATATTTACTTTGTTAAATGTTAAGACAAGAATATAACACACAGTGGTCATTTTTGGGGGGCACTTTGTGCAAATTGAAGCCTTGTAAGCACCCATGAAGCAGCATCTTCAGGAACTACTTTGAATCTTGAATACAGTGTATTTTCAATCCAATGTGGAACAGGAAAGACAAAAAAGCTAAGATGTATTGATATTTATGACATTGGAGTACACTGGAAAGCAAAATGAGGGCATACAAGGCCTGCATAGGCTGCTTTGACGAGAGCAATGAAGCAAAAGACATGACTTGTGCAGCATGTGACAAAAAAAGATGAGCTCATGGCTCAACTGGCTCTGAGTTGTCAGCTCATGGCTATTTTTGTAAGCTAGAGCAGTGGTGAGCTATGAGCAGCAAGCCCCACTTTGCTCAGCTAAATCCCAGCTCAGCTTGGCTGGTTAGCTGTACGGAGCTGAGCCATGGCAACACCAATAGCAGCTATAATCCACAATCTATTTGAGAATCATACTGCTGATGGCAGTTATGCCTGAAATTCCATAATTCCACCAAGGTGCAAATATAATGTTCATCCTCCAAAATTTCCTCTACCATTCCACCTGCAAGAGCTGCAACAGTGTGTGCCCAAATTGCTAAGACAAGGTAACCCAAATAACTGTCCAAGTTAAGTCACAGTCTGGATTGCAGGTGATCAATCTAATCAGTGTGGTCAAAGTGACAACTAATGCCCAAATTTATCTGTGGGCCAAATCAGAGTTCAGCAAGTTAGTGCAGCTCAGGGCCCATAACCTATTTTGAATTGAAGTTGTGCAGTGGTAAGATAGCTGAACTTGATTGTGTGTTAGGCCTCCTACAGAGGTCCTTATATACTACTATACAAGTCTTTTAGATAGCTGCAGAATATTACTAATGAGTCAATGCTTGCTAAGATAATTACTAACCATATTACTAAGCCCGAGATAATCTCTTCGAGAATGTGCTAGATGCTATTCCAACAAGTTGGTCAGGCTGCTTGCTGCAGGAGCCTTGGTACTGGGTAGGCGGCCGTGTATTGACAGTGCTATTGCTTCACACGTTAATTGGTGTTGTTGTGCAAGACCATCTTGACTGGTCACACCTTAGTCATGTGTGTCGTGGCAGAACCTTACATAAGTGGAGCATTTGAATTTCTATCGGATTTCTCTTGGTTGAAGTTTGAAATCACGACGGTCTCGTATCAATATCGTTCGAAGTTCTCCTGCTCAGACTTATACGTGCCTTGACGCATTTTTGTGGGACATATTTTTGATGTCTTTACTTCATCCGTATCATCTGAATCTTCCCAGTGCCTGGCGTGTATGGCAACTTTAAGCCAGCCGCGGTCCATGAACCGTGTCACGGGAGTCCTCTGCTGCTATCTGGCTTAATTGAGGCTAGCCTTGTCTCAGGTCTACACCCAGCTCACCAGCCGCTAGTAAAATCACGATGCAAAAATACATACACCTTCTTAACAGCGCAAGCGCCTGTCAGGAACTCCCACAATCGGCCCAATGTCCAACTTTCAACGATACAGAATTAGCGCCCCGAAAAATGTACCTGATCCGACTCCGAAAGTAACATCTGTTCAGCAAGTAATTATAAAATACTCCCGAATCTCATGGGGCTTGTCACCTGTCCTCAAATTAAGTGAGTCTTTTCGTCGCGTTCTTAATATATGCATCTATGAATCCAGCCGGCATTTATTTTTAGACATTAGAAGTGCAATAAGCACGGGTGAGCTCGTCTTCATGTGTACTTTGTGTACAGATTTACATTCTGAGTAACTTCTCAGATGAATCGGGATCCTCCGTGGACCGTCTCTTGAATGTCAAGAAGTGCTTGGCATCCAATTCCGATATCCAGACATCCCATTTATGTGTTTAAACACAATATTATCGATGCACCAATGGAGAGCCTGTTCAACTATTCTTCCATCAGTACCGGGAGAACCTTAAGGAACACATGCAAATCCGTTCACACATGTCAAGCGGGCCAGTTAAAGCATTCAAATTTAGTATGTTATGTCATCCGAAAGGATTATAAAATGTGTGTTTTTCCACTGTCAAATTGGCCATTCTCTCAACAACTAATATTGGTCGGATCATCCTCAGGAACATTAAGATTGCCTTCTTCGATCATCGATAGGTCTGCCGAATTTGTAAGTGGAAGTAGCTTCTATGCGAGTTGTTGTCCAAAGAACTAATGCCGGCCGGTTTTTGCTTTGTACTCAACGCTCTTCGTTGACGGTAGACGCACCTGCTCAGGAACGATGAGTATTTTTTGCTTGACCACTGGCAGATGCGTTTGATGAAAGACAAGTACTCCGTGGACGACGGTCGGACTGGCTGTAGTATAAGTGCTCTTTGTGTTCTATTCAATGTCTCTAAAGTTCCTCTCGAGGAAGTTTCCACCAAGCATTTATTTTCTCTCTCTGCATACATTATTTAAACAATGCAGATCTTCCAATCTGCCTTCACTCTCCTCTCCATCGTACTTTGCGTCCTGCAAGTGCAAGCTGCACCCGCGGCGAGTAAATGTCAGACCATTTTCCCATCTTCAATAATAATATTCCAGACCTCTTACCGACTATATTACACTGACAGCTAGGAGATGCGCAGGAGCAATAGCTACCGAGACCAAGCTCATGGGTGCATTGAATTTCACCACGTTTGCCTGCCCCGGTTCTCCTGCACTGCAATCAAGGAACCTGGACGCTAGAGAGGGGTTGTACGCCTCTCTCGATGCCCGCAGCGACACAGATGAACTAGAAGGCCGTGGATTCAACTCATGTGTCAACCCGCCGCCTACGTGCCAGACTGGGCAATTGTGTGAGAATACTTTTTACTCAATTCCAATTATTCTCGGGTTTAACTGGCTTCTCAAACCCATTGTAGGCAACGATGACATTTGCAATGGATCTGCTTTCAATAAACCTCTCGAGTCCGATTGCGTCGCTATTACTAGTGCCCTGGAAAGCACTTCCCTCACCTGTACGTGGGTTTTATACTACACAAGTATGCCAACGGATGTTTAATCTTCCTGGCTGTGCATAGCGTTCACCGTTGCCCCGCAGACTTTCGTCAGCGTGACGTTTCAATCGTGCGAGTTCGCCTGGGGTAATCTTAATAGCATTACTGAGGAATTCACATTTTTCCAATGGGTGTGTACTGAGTCATTTCGAACACCTATACGCATTAGCTTATACTCCTAACTGTCTAGGGGAACCTCGGATTGGTAGTTTATAATAACTGCATCACAGTCGACGGATTCGGTGGAGGAGCATGTGTTCCATTCAGCGAAACCTACTTCGTCGAGTGAGTTTCAGAATTACTGGATAGCATCGTTATACATCTTCACTAAAAAAACATTTCTTAGGACTGTTCCAGTCGGAGGGGTATTCTGATTAACGCTCGAGCCGCTGTTAATTGAAAGTGTTCCTTCAGAAATATTTTTCATTCAAATCTTGTTTGCGGTTACAAACTCCTTCGACCAGTTCTGTTGCGAGATCGTGGGAGTCGATTGGCACATTAGTTCTTTTGTACAATTTGTGGATTGACGTGTTGTTCGACAATATTCCTGGCGTAGCTGGCTTGACCTTGTGAGCATCAAGATCAGAGGTATTATCAAAATAAGCAATTGGTGCATAGCCATTTTACGACTAAGAATGCATATGTACTGGTAAACTACTCTGATCAACATGTTGAATCCATTGAAATAATCACAAAGGGTTTTCTGGCAGCCGGCTTTCCGAGAGACAGCACTAGCGCCAGAAGTCCAAGAACGAACATCCATAGTCAAACCCTACACAATCATCGTCTATAAATTCCGCACATAGGGTAAGTATATACATTATATAAAAAACCATAGATCTCTTTTATGGATTCTAAAGCAAGAGTTACCCAGTATAGCTGCAGATTGTTCGATCGCTATCGCATGGTGCATCAGACAGGGATTATTGCGCAATCCCTCCCTTCTACTTGACGAGTCACCTTATATCTGGAAAAGACTCGTCATATTTCCACCTTTTCACGACTTCGTAGGGACACTTACTTGGCGACAAGATGGTTTTTGACGCCCTGTTGGTCGAACCTTCGGCTACCAGCTGCTCCTATCTGGGGACATTGCTTGCATTGCACGTTCTTGACGGGCCTGAACTGGTCTTTTGGGACGTTCGGAGGCGACTGGATGCGTAATATGCCCGGTAGGCAGCAGGACCTGCGTTTGGAGGGATAGACGCATAGATCATCAGGGACCCGAGGGTTGGTGATAGCATGGCTGCAAAAACGAAAGCCCCACGCTCAGTATATACCACATAGTTATGCATAACTAAACAAATTCTACCTCGACTTCAAATGTTCATTTACTGCCGACATCTTCTGCCAATTATATAGGTGCTCAGCACAGTGATTGCATGTCCAGCACTGATCGTCGACTGGCACATGTCCCTGTTATTCTTGTTTGATCTTGAGTGTATCTTCGGGTGACAAGATATTCCACCTCAGCGCCTGATGTTCAACGGACATGTAGTGCGAGACCTTAATGAGCATATATCAGCTGGAAGCTAAAAGCCGGATAGCATACAACACTACTTACTGCTATCCTCCATGAGTACACAACCCGTCCATATGTGCTATCAGCCTGTTTTTGCGGCGCACACAGGGCACATACGACACGCACATCCCTCTTATCCTCTGCGTGCGTGGCTACAGACGGGTTTAGTCCAACCAGGGAAATAAGCGACACTGCAGCGTCACCACCCTTCTTCGAATATGTTACAACGGTCTTTGTGTGCTGCTGACGAGAATACTGCTCATTGATGTAGCGATAGAACATCCCAGAGGCGCAGTGGTGCGCACTTGCGTCCTCCTATCTGAACAGCGCGCCGATGGAGCTGGACGAGAGCTGCCATGGAGAAACCACTGTGCACCCGCGATTCCCGCACGCGAAGACAGAGATCGCTAGGTTTAGAGGATCGGAAGCGACGGCGGGCCCTTGCCCAGCCTTGATGCCCTGTGGGAGCTGATCGAGAAGCTCATTTCGTTTGTTCTCGATCCACGACGTGACAACACCAGGAAGAGCGACGACGGCCTCGCTCAATGCCGCCTCGGCGGTCTCTTCATCCCCAAAGGAGTTAATGAAGGGGTCGAAGGCATCAATTTCATACCGGTCCGAAGCGACCGGGAGATAAGGCCATTCCGACGGTTAGACGGTCTTCATGTAGTCCTTGTATACCTCGTCGACGCGTCTTTGCCGACTGCGCACGAGCGCTTCCCGCTCTTGAGCTACACGGAGGGTTTGAGCAGAAATAACATCCGGTTCTAGAGCTTTGCGTATGCTCGCCCAATCTGTAGATATTATGTAAATATACAGCCAAGATATAGCGGGCATGAAAGAAAGACTGGCGTACTTCTGTCGGTCACAGGAGTCTCTTTATCGAGTGACGAGTAGATGTAATGCGTGTTGGTTACCTCGTCAACGTCGCGCCCCATATAACCCAACGCGATGAATCGCGTTCGGATCCTACATAGCCAAGGAGGTTAGTAAATGATACAGATTGGAATAAGTGAACAGCATGCTCGTCTTTGCGCTTCCGCTTCTTCGCCCCGATCTCTTCTTCCCGTTGAGCAGTAGCTTGACGCCTTCACGAATCACATATAGCCGCGTGCTGACGCGCACGGTAAGTCATCTTGAAACAAGTAAAAGAATACATATAATCTTACCTGAACGGCGGTTTCGACAAACTTCATCCTAGCCAGCTTGAAGTCGTCCAACCGCTTCTGTGCACCAGGGCGGCGCATGTGCACTTCCTTTGTGTACGTTGCAAGGGTCGCGATCATATCCTCGATGTCGGACTCCCAGTAGAACTTGCTGTTCGTCTTGTGGCCATAGGACCGGCTGCCGACTGTAGGAACGAAGAGGTGTGAGATTGACATCATGGACTCTGGCAGGTACTAGAAACGTTTATTTATCATTGGTGTGGGGGATGAGCTCGAGGATGCATTTTTCGTAATCGGGGAACTTGTCTTTAAACTTTGATGCAACTGATCGATTACACGCACTTCATCTTTTTGCAATATATGCAAACTCTGCGGCGCAACGCGAAATCGATCTTCATTACTCCCTTCGTCCCGCATCCCTGTTAAAACAGGCAAGAAAACAGATTCAGATTCACGAGCATCCTATGAGCAGGAGGCGAACCAACGCACCTGGCATGTTGTGCCATCAAATAACAAGCTCGCCCACCTGGGCTCTGAAAAGTCCTCGGGACAATCGAGCCACCAGCATACTGGCGCGCGGAACGCCAGACAGTGAGGGCACCCTTTGTCATGAAGGTCGCACGGAGGGATTTGCTCGTGCAGGAAAGGTTGATGAGGTCTTTTGGAGTAAGGGTACCGAATATCTGGAGTAGAAAGAGATGAAAAATGAGACTCGTATGAGACAGAGGGGGAGACAAGTGAAGCATGTGTGGAATGTACTTCAAATAGGACATCAAGCGGCATCTCAAGTAGTTCGCTAAGCGACTTCTTTCCTTTGCCTTTGTCCTTCTTAGCGGGGGCTTTCTTCGCGCGGGGACTTTCTTCTCGAGGGTCGCCTTCGCTGCATTAGAGACCCTCGCCCGTTTCGCTGGGGGTGCTTTTCGTCCCCGTTCACCTGAGTACCCAGCTCGCTGTCAATGTCAAGTGGCGATGATAAAGAAAGAGAGCCAACTTACGCGTTTTGCCGTAGTCACTGTGTTTCTTCTCAGAGTCTTCGTTCTCGGAATCTGAGAACTGATCCTCATCGTCTTCACCGTCGTCTATATCCACATCCTTTCCAGCGCTTGGCGTCTTCGCTGACGTTAATTCAATTGCTGTAGAGACAGAGACGCTGGCCCCAAGAGACTGACGCAGCGTTGCTACCATGCTTCAAACCGATGATTTCGAATTCTCTTTGCTGAGTAGAGGCTCAAGTGTGCAGATGCATGCCTGAAAGGAAGAGATTGGGTAGTGTTCAGTACGTATTCTCGACGTAA
>JASFDH010000159.1:0-33040 GCA_036937195.1 Nidularia pulvinata | reverse complement strand
TTCGGGAACGCATAGCATACAAACATTGCTTTCAATTCGGTGCAAAAATTTTGATTTCTATCATATGTCTTGTCGGCAATAGAAAACAAGTTGAGTGTACTGTAGCCCTAACACTGACCTATTCTCTTGATAACGTTGACTTACCTTTGTTTATTTCCACAGAAATACCGCATCCAAACCATTGCCAGGTAGTCTTGGGCTCACATGAACTCGCAAGGGTTACATATTGGACATGATAAAGACTATGACTTGGCACATTTCCTTGGCATATCTATCTAACTTCGATTATGCCTATGCTTACCCTTTGCGTTCAGCTCTTCCGTCATATCTCCGGCATCTCTTCTACCTTTGATTTACAATGCAACCATTCCCGAGTTTTGATCGCTATTTTTGGATCCAGCAGTTGGTCGAACAGTGGTCGAACCGGCGGGTACATGTCTTTCATGCTTTACACGGACAACAACGGGCTCACCAATCAACAAAGAACCTCAATCATGTGGATATAGCTGTCGAGCTCATCCCGTACGTGTCCGCCTTCTATTCCTTGGTCTCATCCGGGTTAGGGCCACTTGAAGCTATGGTTTTCTGTTTCCGCTGTTTGAATGATAGGACATGGGTTGGATAAATAGCTCTGACAGCCCAGTGCGAGCTATCCCCCTCGTAGTCTATTAAACACCGCAATCCATTTCTCTCAGTACAAAATGCGCAACAGAAGACCTCCCTTTCTCATACCTATGTTAATTCTGTGTATATTTGCATATGCACCCTTTCCGGATATCATTTTGGGTGCAAATGGAGCGCTCATCGATCTCACTGCTTCCAATCGCCGCCCTCAAGTAGCCGGCCTTCCGGACTGGTCCAAAGCGGGGTTCAATCAAGGAACCACTGATCTGCCCAGCGATGCGGAAGTCTCTAACATCGTCAATGAGGCTGCATTTATTTCTGCTGGGATCATCCCTAATGATGGCGTCGACGATACAGCAGCATTACAGGCTTTAATTGAATCCAGTGAGTTCCTACATACTGAAAGTGAATCCGCCGGTCACCGACTCTTTCATAGCGCCAGCAACGTTTGGGTCCTATACCCTTTATAAATTTCCCGCAGGTAGGCACATTTTCACCCCCTAAGTCGACGTTTGTTCTTATCAGTTACGCTTAGGTGTAATAAATCTCTCGTCAACCATTTATCTTGATAAATCATGGTCAATCTTTCGTGGGGCTGGGAATGGCGATGGTGGCACTCAAATAATCTTCACCCCGGATTCGAACACAAAGTGAGAACCATTTTGGCTGGCATTCTACATCATGAGACTAAGCCCTTCTTATTCATTCTTCAAGGTACGATAAGCTTACTAGCGATGGGTCTCAAGTTTGTATTTTCTCTATCATTTGATTACCCTTTTTTATTACGTTAATTACCAGTGGGACTTGGACGCTATGTCCTTTACTTGGTCTTATCCTGATTCTCCAGATGGACTTGGAACGCATTTTGTCACTGGAACAGCGACGAGTGGATGGTGCGTATAATGAATTTGAATTTTTTGGATGCACAAATTTGGCTGACAATAACTAAGGTTGTGGCCAGGTTGGCGAGAAATAAAGCATTACCTAGGTTGACGTGCTTACTCTTTTTTATAGGGAGAAGCATGTTTCGTGTAGGATCGAAGCGGATTGCGGACAAATTCTCCAGTAGGCCAGACCCCAGTCCCCTTTATTAAAGACATTGGTTTAATACCTATTGTGTAGCTCCATACGACATGGCTCCTGACAACAGAAAAGATTTTTTCAAAGGATCAGTCAAGTAAATTTTGATTCCACGCTTTCTAAGTATTGCGCAAAGTTGGACTAAAAATAAAATGCTTCAAGCTATCACTGGCGCAATGATAAAGGTATTATTTACATTCTTCATTATTTTCGAATATACTCATCGTGTCGCTATTGTACCTAGGAACAACAAAAGGCTTTCTAGTGCGTTGGGACAAAGTTGTTTTAACTTTTCTCATTTTATTTTTTCCTGCATAGGCATTGCAAAAATTGACAAAGCCAGGTCTTCGAGGAACTGCGAGAGTTTATGTAGACAATTCAACTAGCTACGATATCTGGGCCGAAGCAAAGGAGGTTTGGATAGGTGGGTCGTTAGTATATTGCCTTCAAAAAATAAGATTCTGACTTCCTGGAATGTGTAGCTTCGCCCGTCAAGGTTAGCCAATCTATTCTACGTTTCATCTAACTGCCACTCACTTAGTGCAGTACAATGACTACAAGCAATGGGGTGTCACCACAGATAGCTACTACGTCAATAGCTATATCTTTCAAGATTGGTTCACAGTGATCGGGATCCAGAACGACACCATTGGAACGTTTCTGGAACTCGACCATGAACTGCGCTTCGATGTATATGCCAATAGTACTTCGGGTATGTACCATATTCGGAGGTAAGGGCGGATTGGAGCTTGAACCATTCCCTTTATAGATGGCTCCCAGATAATGGAGAAAACAGTTTCATATGCAAAGGTAACTGACTATTTCGAATTCTGTGTGCAATTACTTCACGATTTGAAATTTCCACTTGCCAGGTCATGCCTATCGATGATCCTGTGACAAATATCGGAATAGAAAACATATATCTTTCATAAGTAAGACTTACAAACTTTGGTCTCGTTGGGATCTCCTTGGTTTGCTGATTCCTTCCTTGTATAAAGCCGATGAACAATCTCAACGTTGATGATGCTATACACAACTACGGAAATATGGTAAATTTTTCAATATATTTTAAAATACAGGCTGTAATGAGAATTTTATCTTATAGGCTCCAGAAAGTGCAATGCACGGCATCGTGATGCGATATGCAAAGGATTCTTGGGTCCGGAACATCCGAACCTATATGACTGGTAAATTCTCTAACACCATAAACTAGCATGAGAAGTTCCTAATGTTGCACCTGCATATACGCACTCAGGAAGCCATCCAATTGCTACAGAGGTAAACATACTTTTAGGACGAAGACACAAGTTATATTGACATGGTGAATAGTGTGCACGAAACATCCAAGTCCAGGATAACTATTTCGATGTATGTCATGAAATTCATTCCCCATGTTCATCCTTTCTCATACCAAATATGTTGCTAGGGTGCTTGGAACAAGGTTACTTTACAATTAGTGGGTTTTGATTGAAATTGACATTCTCTTAGGGAAAAGGTGGCAATGGATACCTCAGAGGATCGCGAGTATGGGACAGTCTGTATTTCAACAACACGCTTTGGTAAGTCGAATATTAAATTTATCGTGTTATCACACCAACTAAAATTACACTTGGTATAGAAACGTTCGTCATTTTACTTGGCAGTGGTAAGTAATTCGCCCATCTTCTCAGATATAAATCTCTATGAATGAGATTTTATCCTAGGTGTGCAATGGGAAATGTTGCGATAATGAACAATGCTGGTGGATTTATTTGATGCTTATTTCGATTGCTTACTTCGATTAGATGACAAACGACTTCAATATGCATGGAGGCTGGGAAGGCTATAACCTTGCCGAGTTGAATTTCATTGATGTCCCGTACTCTCACCGAAGTGGTAAGTAGATGCTCCCATGGCTTCAGTTAAATTTTAATAGTTCCTTCCAGGATCGTGCGAAGCAAATTGCGGAGGTGAAGGTGGATCTTCTGAGGGGGGTACCTGGTGGCCTATATATTGGTCGACAGGAGAGAAGGCTTCCAAATGGTCAGGTGCAACTGGCCCTCAGGTGCGATATCATACAATAAAGGAAGCCGCCAATGAGATTCCTCAGTTTTTACATAAATCTAGAACGTTTTTTATAGGTAACTTTGCACGTGTAGAAATAATTTCTACCGGGTGTTGACTGCGATTGCAGGAATTATTTGATCAAGCAGCCAACCAGTGGAGCCGATTATGTTGATTATACGCCTGTTAGTTTATGTGATCGTGGCCTACATGGTTGTTCGCATTATTTACCATCATTTTCTTAGTATTTTGCACGGGACGGAAGCCTTTCGGATCACATTTGGCAGGTATGCATGATTTTTATATAATTCTGGATTTTTACTAATTGTGGTCTATCATAGTTTGGATGGAATTCTGGAAGCGAGCGAGGTGATTATTATCAGCATCTGACAAAAAATGATGCAGTATTATCAGGAGTAGGGATATTGGATGATTGGGAGGTGTGTATAGGGCGATATTATGTCGAGCTGTTACATTCTGAGGATTTTACTAGAGTAACGAACAATTTGACTTCTCTTCTTCGGGAGCCGGCGTGAATGGACGGCGTAGGGACATGTACACCTCATTGTTCTTGCAGGATGTTACTGCTTCCAGTGATGGAGTCACTACTTATGACTCTATAGCCGGATACGCATATTGTCGTGGTGAAGTCACACCCAAGATTGTAGGCTATTATTTGGGAAGGTAAACCAGTCATTCTTCGATTTGAAGCCTTATTTTGAATACGATCTCTCAACAGCTCTGAAACTTCGTCATGTCAACCATACCCGGTAGAAGTCATCGATTACACGGCATATACTCATATACTGGTGAGTAGTATATATACGATGGACTTAAGACATCTCTGGTAACTAAATGCATTTAGTTTGCTTTTGCTCAATTGGGAGCGGATGGCACCTTATCCCTCACTGCTGCTCAGAGCGATCAGGTTCAACGTGTTGTTACACTGAAGCAGAATGCACCGGATTTAAAAGTATACCTTGCAGGTATGAGGAATGGTTTTACTATATCTAATTCTCCGGCTGAAAACGATTCAGTGGGAGGCTGGGGTCTCGGGGCTGATGCTTCGAATTTTCGAGCTGTGTCAACATCATCTTCATTCAGAACAAAATTAGCCAACTCTGCAGCTTCCTTTTGCATGAAGTGATGTCTTTTATTAATATATGAAGTTACCCTCCTGCTTACATTCCGCGACTAGATTTGGCTTAGATGGCATAGACCTGGTTCGTATAGAAGTTCTTATTTTTTGGCTTTTCTAATCAGGTTACACTAGGAATGGGCATCAGGAATTACTGCAGCACAGTACGAGATAACGGCTTCCCGATATTATGACATCTTACTACATCTCACTCTCCAGATTTACCACAATTGCTACTACAGTCAAGACTGCTCTGGGTACCAGGAGCCTGTCTTTGTCAACGCCACGCGACTTCTGGTATCTGTCGGGTGTAAATAAGGCCAGTGTCTGATTTCGCAATGAATCGAAGTGCTTGCTAATATGTTGCTAATATGACAGGTTACTACGACATTGAACATTACAGTCGAATTTGTCTCTCTCATTACACACAACGAGACGACATCTACCATATTTTCCTCAAATGCTGTTGATGTATGTTACTTGTCCATTATGTAGATGGAAAAACTAATCAAAAAGGATAGAACATCGAGCAAGATTTAAGCACGATACAAAAGGCTGGAGTGAGTGTACTATTTTCTCTGGAAGAAATAAATTGCAGAGTTAATTTATACATCTTGTGCTATAAAGTTCCCACCGAATCTCGTCATGGCCGGTAGGTTGAACAGTATCATTGAGTGCACCGGGGCTTAGTAATTTTAGGTGTTCCTTTCTATGCTAATTCTCTCAAATTGTCGGACCCTGTTAACTGCGCCGATCGAGGTTGCTCTGTTTTAGGCCCCGGATATTCCGAGTCCTGTGTCGTTTCTGGATCATTTAGGCCGAACATAGTGCCTTACTATGACCTCGAAGGCTGGATGGTTAGAGATTCTCTGCATTCTTGTACTTCGTAGCCTAAATTTTACACAGGAACCCGGCCCAGATGATATCAGCGTCACATTTAAGCAGACTTGGGAGGACATAGAAACAAAATCCCGCACTCTTCTTCTGTCAGATGGTAATTATGTTCTCAGAGAATTTTCTCAGCACACTGAATAAACTATTTGCTCTATATCAGGTTCATACCTCGGTGAGCCAATTGCAATTGTATTCCGTCTTCCCCCCTGAATATTCGATTGTCAGAATATGAGGATCCAGTAGCTGCAACATACAAAGTCAAGCACGTCATCGATCTATGTATGGGAGGTGTTTCGGTCTTCAGTGTGGACATGGATAACTCTGCATTTGATATGACTTATGCTCTTTGGGACGTTGGTGGTTTGATTAAGCCTGCTTCCGGTATCGCTCTGGGTATGTATGTCAGCTTCTTGCATAGTCGTAAAATTAAATTTTGCTTATCGGCAGACATTCCAACCAATCCTCTTGATGACAACGGATTCGTAAATGTCGACTTCTGGGTTTGTGCCTCCCTTTCACTCGACTCTAGAGCTCGTCTCATATTTGTTATAGGACGCAGCAACATCTTATGTGGCCGACAACTACGGATTCTTACCAATGACTAGTACATACAAGATACTACTCGAGGCAGCCCTCAATGCTCAGAATGCACTGATACTTCGACTTAAGGATTTGATACAAAATACTGCGTTCTCAAACGACTCATTTACGCTTTATCAGAAGTGGGAAACAAAATGTGAGTGTGCGCCTGCTTCATATTTCGAATACCTGGTTTACGTTGCTCATAATTTAGCGACTAATTGGCTCGTAAGTCTTGCCATTAATATTTCAATTGACACATTAATGTTCTGTATCTGAGATTGCAAATGCCACTGGTAACGGCAACCAATATTGGGAATGTAGTGATCGTGTAGATGGGACCTATTCTACTGAGCAATGTCCTAGTGGTTTTCAGCAAAACACACCCGCTGACGCTGCATTCGACGGTCAGTACATTCTTCATTTCCCCATTTTCGGCTTATTCAAAGCATGATAGTGTATTGGAGACTCAAGGATCACGATGGTTTGAATAGCTATTTAAACACAACAATTGGTGTTACTGTCGACGAACTTATTCCTGGGAATATCACAGGTACTATATCACATCCTATTTCCATTAAAAAACTTATCAACAAGTATTTTAGTAACCAAGCCAAGTAAGAATCAATATAAGTACTCTTTGAGTTTAGTTCCCGCTCAAAATTTCCCAGCTGAATATTGCATCACTATTGGACAAAGAGATTCCCACCTACATGAAGTCGCCTCAAATGGAGACTACAATGGAAGACTTGGTCCAACACCTCCACATATTAAGTCTCTTGATAGAAGGGACCCTCCCGGCCCTTATGACCCTGATCCGTAAGCGCATGACTGATATTATAATACGGTTTCTACTTGACGCTTATGTATACTTCAGCGATTGCAACATGAAGTGGTTTAACATTCTACTTGTCAACACAACGTCATGGTTCCAACCCCCATCACTTTCTCTCAATTCTCTTTTTGCAACACATGAAGCCATTTCTGACCTCGTTGACGAATATGCTACTGCAGATTATACCACGCAGTCTCAACTAATCGAACTTCTTGAATCCGTCCTCACAAGTACGCATTCTCTGCCATATTTTATGACTACTCCATTTGACGTCTTTTGTTGCAGCCATAAGCATCGGGAATGGATCTGTCGCGAGCACTCAAACATATATTGACGAAGTCCAATATGACAGAGATTTACAGAAAGAGTTTGACGAAGCCACTGCTCGAAGATCCGCGCTATCGTTGTTTCTGGACATAGGTGAGATACCGACTTTACTGGTAGACCCACTTCAAAGCTGATGTAGATAATGTATCTAGCTTTAACAATTCTCGGATTTCTTCCCGGTCTGGAGGAACTTCCGTTGATTGAAGGCGCTGTAGATCTGTTTAAAGGAGTATTTGACGTCGCGAGAGTGGGAAGGATCACTAGAAATGTCGAAGACGAAACAGAGGCTGCTGCTTTGTTCGGTCGTAAGTTTATCCTTCAGAGTTGAGTCTAGTAAGTTGAAGAGATTATTTAAAAGGCGGATTCGAGACTACCGATGAAGCAATCGTAGCTGGACAGGATACCGATCTACTTTTGGATACAGAAACGCTAGCAACCCGAGGCAAAGTAGGTGAGAAATTCTCAAAAACCAACTCGAAGGTACAACTTTGGTGAGTAGTGATGAGGATCATACCACGGTTCCACTCTTATATCTTCGCTGATTTAGTGGTCGTCATGGATTAGAAGACCTGCTTATGGATGCGCTCGATATGGCTCAAGCATCCCTTCCCGACCAGTCTTCTGGGGATCTTCTGTCTTCAAGATCCGAATCGAATAGTCATTTGTCCCATATTATTCACCGCCTTTCTGAACCTTTACAAAACGAAACCTTGTTATACATTCCAAAAGCGTCAAGTCCACCCGAGGAATTACACAGTCACGATGATGTCTTCGTCCCTCGTAAGAGAATGAATGACTATTATAATAGGACACTATTAGAGAAGCGGAAAGGATCAAAGAAAACCAAGAGCGACTGTGTTTTTAAGGAACTGATAAGGACGGTATGTAATATTGCTTTACAGAATTAAATCACAGCTGCTAGCATCTGATATTAAATAGGCGTGTCATACTCGACACATTGCAAAGGGGGAACGATGCAATACAGCAAGCCTGCAGATAAAGCGACATTTTTAACTGGAACAATCGAAGACTGCAGAGCGTGGAATGTGCCCAGCGACGATTCGCCAGGCAATGGAGCTACGAAGGGTACGCGATGCAACTGTCAATGTGATCATGTACGTCCGTAGCACGTATGGATGTGTTGGTACTGATTTTAGAATTTAATAACAAGCTCCTGGAAGGAAGAGAGGTATGTGAATAATAGCAAACAAATTGTATTTTTATGGAATATGTAATGCTACTTTATAGGTTATGGATGCCGTACAAGCTGCAGCTGGAATCACCAAGGACAACAAAGCCACAGTGGGACAGGTGAATCCTTACTCGTATTAATCCACCACACACTAACTGTGGATGTAAGGCTCTATGTAACGCCTTTCCAGGCGAGATTTCTTGTTCTCTCAGAAAATTATTGTACTCACTTCTCCTTTTACCGGTTTCTTTGACGTAGGATTTACTAGAGCCATTATGGGCGAGCTAAATGCAGCCGTAACAACCCCTCGTATCTCGAAATTATTATGTGAAAACTAAATCTAGATTTCAGGGCAACTTGAAGCCTCTATTTCAGTCGGCAAAAGTGAGTCAATGCATTGTATGAGCGACTAAGGGATTAACGGCATTGAAATTACTTAATTATCTTCTAGACGGTAACTAACTCCTTTCTCGCTGAAGTATATTTATGTATCGCTAAACGACTCGCGCAACAATATAGCTCAAGTATAACCTTATAACTACTTCAAATCTGAAAGGTGATGCCAAGGTCAAGGCATCTCTCGAGAAATCGGCGTCCGTCACAAAAGTGCTCGGTATGTGACGAGAACGTCAGTGTTATTTAAATAGGAAATTCACCCAGTATTGCTTCTGTAATTTAGATGACTTCTGGACGGAGAATGCTGATTCTCGCAAGGTCTGTGTCCACTTGATGCTGCGTGACGAAATTTAACGTTCGTCATGCCCCGTTTAGACAACAGCTCAGGCTATCGATACTGCGATGAAAAACTTCCTCACAACTGCAAGTGCATCAGGAGATCCATGGGATAAACTGCGTAAATTCACTTCCTGCGTGTTGACTACGAGAGAGTGTAATATTAACAGACTTGTATATCATCAGGTGACAACAGTATCGTGGACAATAAGCGCGTGCTCGGAGACGCATCTTATTTGACCAAGACCGGGAAAGTGAACCAGAAACCGATTGGAGGAGTTGATCCGGATCCCGACAATGGAAAGAAGACAAAGAGGTCCCGAAGCGCATCAGATGCTAGCTGTGACGGCAAGAAGGCAAAGTTACTAAGAACCTGAGAAATGGATACCTAGTCCCACTTGTCCTTGAATTATTCATCTTATGTCCTTCCTTCGCTTTCATTTTTATGGAATTCCCTTCCTACCCTACTTATCTGGCTTTCGGAATTGCTATGGAAGTAGGCGAATTAGAGCTACACGACTTGCCGATCCTTGTCAATGGATTATAAGTATGAAGTATGTTCCTACAATTGACGATCAGTTTATAAAGAGCTGAATTGGAAAAGTCGCCGACTTGACTGGAAGTTCACCCAAGGGATCATACTACTCGACTTGCTCTACATCTTCCATTTGCCTCGCCGACGAAATACCACTATGGTGAATCCCATCTACACTTGCTGCCATCCTACTCATTAAGCTATGTCTACTGCCCAAAGTCGCAGTCGCTATCTATTATAAGTTTCCTAGGAATCCCCGCATTTGATCTTGATTGATGCTGAAGTGCACATTTATTGCATATGTGTACCACAGAGAGTGTTCTAGGTAATTAATCGATAAATCCTTCATACATAGCTGAGGGATGTACGATACCCAAGAGGTTAAACACATCCGCTATGCAAGAAACACATTTAATATAAGTGTGTGCTCTATACTTATGATCGCTTTAATTCATGGTGTTCATATAGATGCATGGTTGAGGAAAGTGTCTCATATTTCCTAGGGATACTGGGTAATATCAAACTATTGCATGAACATGGAAATCACTCTGTTACCATAATATTGATCATAGTGTGCATACCATGTCAAGGAATGACGATGGTATCGTATTTTAGGCATCATATAGTTCTCCTAGAGTCCAAGTCGTCTTCACTACCCATCCCCGCTTCGTTCTTCTAGGACATACCCCGCTTACTACACCATACGCGACGCGTCGTAAGCATATGCGTTACTCATGACTCTTCCCAAGTTGCACGTGCATTAGTCTATCTCCGATAAAGCCGGTTACCCGCGTCACCTCCATCAAGCAACTCCGAGCATCGTTTGTCATCTTTAGGGCGGGAAGGGCACGCGTCACCTCATAGGGAAACCGGAAGACAGGCTCTCACAAAAACTTTTCACGAGTCCGACGACCATCCCAACGCCGGCCATGAGTGGCCTCGGCTTCAATGCCTTTCGGACGAAGGTCATTCGCAGTGTGCTCAATGCCCAGCGACGTCCAGCAGGCTGGGTGGCAGGCTCGCTCCCACAAAGAGCCTTTTCGAGCTCGATTACTGCTCAGTTCTTCAGGCCGACGGGTACTGCACTCCATCCTAGATGGGTAAACGCGAAGACGAGCCACGAGAATGAAGAATCGAAGGAAGAGGACGCGAAAGAAGATTCGGATGATGGGAAGACCCCGGAGCAAGCTGGGGAGGAGGGCAGTGGCGAGAGTTCGTCGTCGTCGGAGGGTTCTGCTTCGGAATCAACGCCGCCCTCGTCTTCAGGTGGTGATTCTCCGTCAAGTGCCGGTTCGTCCGCCGTACCTCCTCCATCATCATCATCATCGCCTCCCTCTTCAATAGCCAAGCAATCTGTCCCCGAATCCTACCCCCAAGTCCTCGCACTTCCTATCGCTCGTCGACCTCTCTTCCCCGGCTTCTACAAGGCCGTCGTCGTACGAAACCCTGCCGTCGTCTCCGCCATCAAGGACATGATGAAGCGCGGGCAGCCATACCTCGGCGCCTTCCTCCTCAAGGACGAGAACTCGGACTCGGATGTCATTACGGATTTGAACCAGGTGCACGAAGTCGGTGTTTTCGCGCAGATTACTAGTGTTTTTGCTGCTGCTGGAAAAGAGGGTGAGAACGGCGAAAAGGAAGAGGGTCTCACTGCGGTCCTCTACCCGCATCGGAGAATACGGATAACGGAATTGGCCAAGGGTGGAGGTGCTGCGAAGGTCGAGGATGTATCGGATCAGCCGCAGACGGTTACTCCTCCTACACCTCCTCCATCGCCTCCTCCAGAAATTGAAGCTAAGCCTAGTGAGTATTCTCACCTCATTTACCCATACACTCGCTCCTTAGTTTCGCTGTTTTCGCACGCGACTGTATCTATTATGATTTTTATTCCTATTACCTCTCTGATGTCATATCGTGTCCTTGGTTGTTCTAATGATATTCTTCTGCAGCGCCTCTGGTCACTTCATTCCTCCATGAATACCCTGTCTCTATCGTCAACACGGTCAATCTCCCGACACAGCCCTACAACAAGGACGACCAGTACATTAGGGCCTTCATGTCCGAGATAGTCTCCGTCTTCAAGGACATTGCCCAGCTGAACCCGCTCTTCCGCGACCAGATCACGAACTTCAGCATTAACCAGGTGAGGATCGTCTATCCTCCATCTCAAAGTCGCCTGTTACTTCTAATGCTAACGCGCTCCAATAAGGTCGCATCTAACGTCTTCGACGAGCCTGACAAGCTGGCAGATTTTGCTGCAGCCGTATCCACAGGCGAAGTCCAAGAGCTGCAAGACGTTCTCGAAGCCCTCTCCGTCTCCGACCGGTTGCGCAAGGCGCTTCTCGTGCTAAAGAAGGAGCTTATCAATGCGCAGCTGCAATCCAAGCTCTCCCGCGATGTCGACTCGAAGATCGCAAAGCGCCAACGCGAATACTACCTCATGGAGCAGCTGAAGAATATCAAGAAAGAGCTAGGCATGGAGAGCGACGGGAAGGACAAGCTGATTGAGAAGTTCCGCGAGCGTGCGAAGGAGCTGAAGATGCCCGAGGGCGTGAGGAAGGTGTTTGACGAGGAACTGAGCAAGCTGCAGGGATTAGAACCGGCGGCGAGCGAGGCGAATGTGACAAGGAACTACCTCGACTGGCTTACACAAGTGTGTCTTCCTCTCCATCTCCTGTCTTTTGCCTACTCTGACCAGTAGGAAAGATCCCTTGGGGCCGACACACACCTGAGAACTATTCCATCACACACGCGCAAAAGGTGCTCGATGAAGACCACTATGGCCTCTCGGACGTCAAATCGCGCATCCTCGAGTTCCTCGCTGTCGGCAAGCTTCGCGGTACTGTGCAGGGCAAGATCATCTGCCTCGTTGGCCCGCCAGGCGTGGGGAAGACCTCGATCGGCAAGTCCATTGCACGCGCGCTCGGGCGGCAGTTCTTCCGCTTCTCTGTGGGAGGCCTGACGGATGTCGCGGAGATCAAGGGTCATCGGCGGACCTACGTCGGTGCGCTCCCCGGCAAGATTATTCAGGCGCTGAAGAGAGTTGGCACGGAGAACCCGCTAGTGCTAATTGATGAGGTGGATAAAATTGGGAGGGGGATTAATGGCGATCCCGCTAGTGCACTGTTGGAGATGTTGGACCCGGAGCAGAATAACAGTTTCTTGGATCATTAGTGCGTGGTCTTTCCCTTTTGCCTGTTCGTTTTTCTAATGCCCATTGTAGCATGGATGTCCCGGTTGACCTCACCCGGGTTCTCTTCGTCTGCACTGCTAACAACCTCGATACGATCCCGGCCCCGCTTCTCGACCGCATGGAGGTCTTGGAAGTATCTGGCTACGTCTCGGAAGAGAAAGCTGTGATCGCTTCGAAGTATCTCGGCCCTCAGGCTAGAGAGGCTTCAGGCCTCAAAGACGCCGACGTCGTTCTCGACCCCACTGCTGTGGATGTGCTCATCAAGTATTACTGCAGGGAGAGTGGTGTGCGGAACCTGAAGAAACATATTGACAAGGTGTGTGAGCCTGTGACTTTAGATTGGACTGCAAGCTGATGCTCTCTTCGTTGGTCAGATCTACCGCAAGGCGGCCTTGAAGCTTGTGCAGGATCTTGGGGAGGAAGCCTTCCCCGAACCCAAGGAAGCTGAGATCATCCCTCCTGCGAATACCGCTGCCGCAGACTCCTCTATGAAGGATGGACCATTATCTACCTCATCCACCGAAGAAACATTCGCCCCGCCCAAAGATGATGGCGAACAGGTTCAAACTGTGGAATCAAAGGAACCGCCTTCCAACGACCCCGCAGTAGAAGCGCAGGAGGAGGCCTCTCCTCGCACCGAGCAGCCGGTCACGACACAGGTACGCGAGCCGATGAAGATTCCCGCAGACGTGCATGTGCGCATTACGCCTGAGAACTTGAAGGACTACGTTGGGCCACCTGTGTACCAGAAGGATCGTATGTACGCTCGTCCGCCGCCGCCTGGTGTGAGCACTGGCTTGGGCTACCTCGGGAATGGGAGTGGGGCTGTCATGCCGGTCGAGGCTATTGTATGTATTGTTCTACTGACACATTCAGCACATGACTGACGGCCGTTTTTCCGAGCACAGAGCATGCCGGGCAAGGGGGGCCTGCAGCTCACAGGCAAACTGGGTGAGGTGATCCGAGAGAGCGCCAACATAGGCTTGAGCTGGGTGAAGGCTCACGCTTATGACCTGGGCATCACCAAGTTGGAGGACGAACAGTTCCTCACCGACCGTGATATCCATCTACACATGCCAGAGGGCAGCATTGGAAAGGAGGGCCCAAGTGCAGGAACAGCCGTTCTGAGCGCGTTCGTTTCGCTGTTCACTAAGACGAAGATTAATCCCGACATTGGTATGTACTCCTTGTTTTTCGGGCTATTGTTCACTGATAAATGGGCTTTTCAGCCATGACTGGTGAAATCTCGCTCGTTGGCCAGGTCCTCCCTGTCGGAGGTCTGAAGGAGAAGATTCTGGCTGCGCATCGGGCGGGGATCAAGACTATCATTGCACCCGCTGCGAACCGTGCTGATATTGAGGAGAACGTCCCGGAGAGCGTTAAAACAGGAATCAAGTTCGTTTATGTAGAGACCGTGAACGAGGTGCTTCACGAGGTGTTCCAAGGGCAGCCGGTGGCGGAGAGGTGGAAGGATACCCTGTCGGTATGACCACTGTGATCACTTCCGCGCATGCGCTAGGAGCCACACTCTGTTGCACTCGCTGGTGAGGGGATAATCATATATATTTCCTTTTCTGCATACCTAGATATCAACCAACCATATTTGCATATCGTTTTTGCTTATAACAGATACTGTATTTTACAATACTACAACCCAACTCATTGTCATTGTATTTTTCATCATCTGGATGCACCTCTCTTCATAGAGGATCAAAGTCGGTATGGACATTCGATGTGGGGGAGACATTGCATAGTGAGTGATTTACTCGCCGTCGGTCTAACTGCCCTCACTGCCGTCGTCATTGCTTTCCCCGTCGTCGCTGTAATAACCATCGAGGGCATAGTAGGCGCGATCAAGTGCGTTGTCCTCGTCTGTGGCCTTGATGCCACGTTCAGTACGAGGACGAGTTTCCAATAAACGCACATCTACGTTTCCTTTCGTTCTCCAAATGACGGCGCCGGGAAGTTCAGGCCGCATTGGCTCAGCCTCCACTTCCACTAGCATAGGGCAGTGGGTGGCAATTTCCGTTATAGTATCCGTTAGTGGTTTAGATGCTTGTTGTGAGCCATCCCGACCGTTATCGTCTTCGGACAAAGTGATGTGTACAGTTTCGGCAGTGAGTGTACGAAGACACTTGAATTGAGCGAGAGCGACACAGTAGCTCTGCTAAAAATGGGAGTCAGTCTTCTGAATGTTGTAAGACAGCCGTTTACTTACGAAGTCTCCCGAAAACTCATCGTGAATCGAAAATACCTCAAGTAGTGGACAGGAATTGGAGAGCAGGCCAAGGAAGTTACGACCAAAGCTCAAGTTGGAACCAAATCTAAGAGACTTCAGATTCGGAAATCTGGGAAGCAATTCTTTGAATTGAGCGAGATAATGGTCGTCCTGGTCATTAAGATCACGGCCCGACATCTGGTACATGTCGGTCGCAACTTCGGTGATGCTTTCAAGATGAGCAGCCGTAGCTGGAGAGAGCTGAGACAGAATCACGCAGCACATGTGCATAGACCCCTTGAAAGAGCGTAGGTTCGGAAGAGAACCTGGTTTAAGCTGTAGCTTAGATCCTTCGGTCACCAGCTCTGCGTACACGGTTTCCTCGAGGGTCAGGTCTTCGATTATAGGATGAAGCGCCAGGAAGTTGGTGAGTTCATCAACGGAGTTTTCGGCGTCCCCCGCTCCCCGGACTCCGAACTTCCGAAGACGAGGTCATTGCAGCATCTTATTTTCACCGTCCCATGCGCTCGTGATGTTCCATATTCCCACAGGATCGTGAAAGTCCATGTACAGTTCAAGGCTTTCCAGATCAGGAGAGTTCTGAAGTACCGTCAGGATTTCCTCGGGAAACCAAGCGGGTTCAGCATCAGGATCTGATGAAATGATAAGCAATGAGACGAGGTTGAGAAAGACATAGGCAAAAATAACCTGGATGTACATCTCTTCCTGCTATTTCCACTCGTAAGTGAGTCAAATCCTTGAACACGAAAGTCTGCATATGTCCATGAGTAATTGGTATTGAATCGATTGACGAACGGAATACAGACATTTTGGAGATATCCTGATAAATTGTCAGAAAACAATACTGATCCACGTTTCCTGATACTCACTTTCGCTTGCTGGGTCATTATCAAAGGCCATTTGCGGCAAGCCAACTTCAAACCTCCTCAGCTTAGAACAAGTGTCGCGCATAACAGGAAATAAGAAATCAGGTATTCCAGGCGCCCATTCTAAGCAACTGAATGACTCGAGATTAGGAAGGAGTGGAAGGATTAACGTGATTTTCTTGCTTGTCTTGCTCGTAAGCGACTTAAATTGACTATCTTCCCAAGTGCGCACACCTCTCCATTTGATCTCATGGATACAATGCGCAATGCGTAGCTTGTTTGCTGTGTCCGGTGTAGCCTCGCGTTGAATTCGATCACATAGTTCGTCGAGATCTACTTCATCCCTAAAACCTGACGAATAACAATTGAATAACGATCATAGTGCTAATGTAAGGGAACTTACGGAAGGAGTAATTGAGATTTGGAAAAGCAAACGAGCGCAGGGTGTGCAATACCAATGAAATAACAGATAGAGTATAAGGATCCTTGATGCAGGATACGATTTCGTGCGCAGTCTCAGGCGGAATTCGCATGTTACATAGTAGAAACGGTATGATGACGCGTGTTTGTCGTGGGTCATCGACTCGCCGTCACCAACAATGAGCGCGACACGGCAGTTGCCGGAGCAAATTCTTACTTGCTTATGACTATGACTCAGCGCATGAGCGCTCAGCGGTCCAACCAAAGAGGCGCACCAATATTCTACCAATGCTTAGATTATGGTTTACTGAGAAAATCATATGGGTCACGGAGAAGAGTTAATAATACCTTCCAATATTATAGGCAAGAATCCGTTTTAGAAGATTGTGCCCCCAATTCTACATCCGAATCCACTTCGTCGACTAGGTCCTATGTCTTGCGACGACCCTTGCGTCGATTTTTTGGAGCTAGTGCCATTCCTGTCCCATCCCAAATTACATGAATCCCAAGCTCCTCAAGGACATCCATCCTCTCATGCACCCCACGACACTTGGTAAACTCCAGTTCCTTAATCGGAAATCCCATGGCTGCCCGAGACTTCATTGACGAGACTACTATGCCAAATGCCAGCTGTGCTTTGATTCTGTCAGAAACATATCCAGGATATGGTTTATCCCCAGGCTCTGAGGTTTCAGGCGTTATGACAAGTTGAATATCATGAAGTTCAATCCTGGTCAATTTTGGTAGCAAGGACCCCGTGCTGGTGAAGGGATATGGTTCAACTTCGCTTCTTGAGTCCGCTATGACGGAGAAAACCTCGGATAAGCCTTTTCCTTGGCCCCGAGATACAGAGATATGTTGTACTGCATTGAATGGACGCAAAATATGGTGTACGAGTTGCTCTGATGTGTCGGCATATTTCGTCGAGAACGACAGCACCTCGACACGCGAAACGTAAGGCTCCATAGCGGGCATGAGGAACTCCGACAGTGAATTAAGATCTTGACCGTGTGTGAAATTTAGGGCGACAAAAGTGGAGATGCCAGCTGGCAAGATGGACGGCTTAGACTGGCCAGAACCCCATGAGATTTCCGATAAGTGAGGCTGAAACTGTGGTTCGTAGAGTCAATTACTATCTGTGAGGATTCCTGGCTAATCTTCGGAAATAAAACCTGAACCAGAAGTTGAAGATCTTGGCCCAACGACACATCGTCGCATGATATCTGGATACTACATTTAGGCGGCAGTATCAGATGCGACAGGAGAGTGGCACATGCCAGAAGGCCTAATTCTTTTAATCCAAGTGATTTTAAAAACGGAAGTTTCGCGTCTTCGTGTTCCGATAATTGCAAGTTCGTTGGATAAACAGAGTTTTGTATGGAAAGGTTCTCAAGGAGTGGCATTAACCGCAATGTGTTCAGCCAATCCCTGGAATTTAACGGTGTGCCCTCTCCGGGGATGACCGAACTAACGGAGAGCGATGTAAGAGATCCATAAATCCCTGGCTCGAACGCTATTCCACAGTTACTGACGGTGAGGTGTTTCATTCGGGGAGCTCGGCGGTGAAATATACCTTCCGACGGTAATCGAAGCTTCCATGCATGCTGTGTGTGGCGGACAACTAAAATCAAATCCTCCAATAACGGTGCGGGCTGCATTAAGCAACCCATCAAGATTTCCCAACCGCCTGCAGAAACGTAGTACGTGGAAGACACTTTTAGTTTGGCTATCCTGTGTAGATGGGATAGTATGAGCATGAGGCCAGGTGTCGGCGTTCCTTCGAACAGGTATTCTTCGGCATTCACAAGGAGCGAGACTGAACCAGATCGTTCCAGGAGAATGGAAATCCACTCGACGCTGCTGTTTTCACAGTATATCGCACGCCAGAGGCGCGAGATACTAAGCGCTACATCCCTCCAACTACAGCACACTTGGGATAAGGTTCGGATATCTTTCATGAGGTGGATCATATTGTCAAGCGTGAATCCATCGGCAATGATGAGGAAAATGTGGGATAAAACGTCGTCGGGGAGGATAGAAATCGGCGATCTCTTAGGCTCGCTAATTTCGTGAATGGCATCTTGTAGCTGCTTCATCTCCACGGCGATGCTTGCGCGTGTGAGGGGATCTGCTATGGGTGGAAGGGGTGCAGCACTGATCAGTTCATGGCGCGGGGCTCCAGTGGAAGAGAAGCTTACATTAAATTTAAACCTTCTACGGTGAAATGTATATCCAGGATAAATTTTTACAGCGGTTGTTGCTCGAGAATCCGTTGCTCTAGAACTGATTGAATGCTTACAGGCCTGAGTTTATAAGTGAAATATGGGATGCAATATTCTACCCATTGAGATTGAATTGGAATCAGAGAACAGATGAAGTGATAATACGCGATCCAGGAAGGAAATGTTGAGCACGACTTGGAACGATTTAGGAACGAGGGTCCTAGGTGACGTGGTGCCAAGGGAAGATCTTGGTTCGGAATCTGCACCACCCAGAACCTGGGAGAAGGCTGTGCTTGTTGGCTCTATCTTCCAATTTGAATCTTTGGCTTCAACAATTGATGCCATGTCAAGAGTTGGGATTGTGCGAGCTTCGTGCTTGTGGTCAGAAGGCGGCAGTGTGTGGGAATATTCTAATAGGCTGTATATAGACTGTATTTACTTTGTCTATGTACCTTGCCCGAGTGGACTCAAGTCCACAATCCATCTCCCTTTGTTGTTTGCTTTCATTGGCCTCTGAGTTCTTGGAGGAGAGTGGCACTCCCTAACAGGAGTTTTTGACATGCCATTGTGATTTCTTGTTGATTTCCTGCAGTCGCTGTTTTTTGTCTGGTGTTTCCACAGTTGGACCGAAGAAATGTCTAGATATATTTCTGTATAGTGTACCACCCCCTCCTCCGCACACGTGAATGATATCCTCGTTTTTTTTACCTTAGTTTCCACTTATTATTATTTCTGAGTTGACATTATTGTTCCGTGGCGTGTTTTTATATGGAGTAATTATAGATCATGTACTCAGAAAATCACGATTTGTTCTCCTGAAAAAGATCATATCCAACAATGCTCAGTACCATAAGAACTTGTAGACTATCTGCCAGTATCACTCCCTGAAACCTAACATATATTCTCTAACGATCATTATAAGCACAGTAAAAAAAGTTTTGTGTATGTAGATGAAGTTCAAGGTATTATAGAGCTTATCTACGGTAGAGAGGTGGTGAGAAACATGCTGATCACACCCAAATACTATATTCAACGAGCGATATTGAATGATCTATACGGATGCACGATATGTGAAATTTTTACAGCGCTGTAAGATACGGATACTGCCCGAATACTAAATCGTGTCTCTGCCGAAGATTTAAATCAAACGGCCTAGCCAAATAAATAGCCAACTTAAAGCTATTGTCATTGGGCCATCAGTATTTTAGCAAATTAGTTTCCACAGATTCTCAACCAAGAAAACCCAGAAACCTCCTGCCAAACGTCAAAAACCGGGAAACTTTTCCGCACTTGGAAACCTATGTCTCCTTTTTCAGAAACCTGGCCGGCGTTCCGGGATCTATGTAAGGCATGAATGATGGAGAGCCGAAAACATCAGTGTGAGAAATGATTTCATCAACATTTTGTTGATGTACCGGAAATTTGTTCCCGATCAGGTTTCCGAAAACCCCAAAACAAGTATAAACTAGCCGAAACCCAGAAATTTTTTTGCTGAAATGCTGATGTGTATGGTGATGCTTGGCTGTGCCTTTACCGTTCAGACGTTCCATCTGAACGTGGGTAGCTGTACGATTTGCCAGAATGTTGGCTTCAAAATCGGGCTTATGAACAAGCACTCAAATGGCACTCAAGTATTCATCTTCGAAATATCCATATCCAAGACAATATTATTTTTCAACCTCTCCATCACATATGCACCGGAAGCACCCGGAAGATCATCAAATTCTACTTCTGAACTCTAATGCAAAGGCTTATGATTCACCAGCACAACATCGACATCCTTATCATATCTCAGAACACGGTGTACCAAAATACTCACTGTGATTTTCATATAGTGATATCATTCTATGCTCGCATATGTGAAGTATCATAATGGGTGTTAAAGCGAAGGTTACTTGACTAAGTTACGTTGTTTTGGCTGACTGCTTGCTGATCTAGTTTCGCCGACATGGACGGTATTTTGACGGACATGGTATAACCGATCACGCATGTGTGAGATAATCGAAGGTCAATCTTGGGCGCAGAACCTTTCTGATTCCTGACTGCTCTAGTGCAATTTTATCGGTGAGTACTTTGAGTTCTAATTGTCGTAAGCAATATATCAGGATATTTTACCACAACTAGGTTGAAAGAATTATCGAATTTCGTCACAAAATTGAATCCGATAGGCAGATTAGTGGCTCAGTAAATAGACAGCTTGTGCTGCAGCCACTGGAACTACATGGTGGCTATTTTTGGTTAGGTGGCTGGCTGGTCGCTAGCTAGTGGTTTGGTGGCTGGATTTGTATCCACCGCCCACCAAAATCGAGCCGCAATATCACAACAGCAATGAGCCACCAGGTGGCTCTGGTGGCTCCGCCACAACCTTCTAAATTCTAATGGCTCACGATGATGGGAGCCTTTTATTAAATCTCCGCTATCTTCCGCTTAGCTCCACACGTACATAGGCCTTTTACGTGTGCCCATAGGACTTCGTATCAGATTCTCATGCCGATTCCGCATGTTGTAAGCTTTCTTATTTCAATGAGACTTAACCTACGTAGAACGTGGTATCTCTACTAATTTCTCTTTTTTTCTGAAACCCCGATAATTACATTCTAGATCTGCTGGTACCATTCAATATCAGTACTTAAATTTAGGATACCAGGCATTATGCTATGGCACATATCCTAAGTCAAATGAACTTTCGACGGTGGCGTGACGGCAAGATGTTGGGCGGTGGTCCTTCAGGGATACAGTTTCAAGAATATGCGTAATCTTTTATAAACAAAAAGCTCGAGTTATCATAGAAGGAGTTGTAACTCGTGGAACATAGATTTCCGTTTAACGGCTAGTCCCCTCTCCCAACTCGTCTAGATCTTTCCCAATATCACGCTCTCATTACAGGACTGCGACCTATTAGAGAGATGTTCTTGGTACGGATTTAGTCGCCGCCCTGTTTGAAGTATTTTTAGTGACATCTACCCATATGGTATGCCAGCTGATGAACATTTTCGTCAGTACAAGATAGAAGATGCATACCCTAAGGCCTACGTTTCCTCTCCTCTTCAATCCGGAAATTATTATGTCCATGGTTTCTTTTCGTCTTCGAAATATCCTCCCTCTTTTGCTGTTGTTTTTGGCAACTTTATTTATGCTTCCTCTGTCTCCACTCCATTATCGCTCCTTGCCCTTGACAAAATCTCGACCAAATGCAGTGATATTCATGATTATTTCTCCCTCCAGAATCACTCAAGCAACTATGGCCCTTCTCAACATCGAAGATCGCTTCAATCGACGTCTAAAATATCCCTATGTTTTGTTTATGCCTGAGAACGAAGCTAGCGTCATTACCGATGAGGTGCGGGCTAAAGTAGATTGGATCACAGAAGGAAGGGCAACCTTTGGCAAGTACCATTTCAAGGTTTTGTTGAAATGCATGAAACTTCAAATTTCAAACTTACAATTATAGATATTTAGCTATCATCGGGAATGACTCTTGGGGCATCCCAGATTTTTTAGAGCCGTCCAGGGTAGACGAGTCGCTGAAAACTATCGGGTATGGGTATCTTCCGGACTTATAGTCTTCAGAAGTCCTAATATCGCCGTGCAGGTTTAGTGTCGGCTATCGTTCTATGTGTCGATTCTACTCAGGTTCTACGGCTCCGCTAACGTCTGTCGATCATCTGACGAACTTCTATATGTCAAAGGGCTTTTCTGGCGTCATCCAGCTGTTGCCAAATACGAATGGCTGTGGCGATTAGACTCGGATATAGAATTTCATTGCGATATAGTAAGCATTGGTTACAATCTCTATGCATTCATTCTTTACGCTATTGTCAATTTTGGCAGCCATATGATCCTATCAAACGGATGATTGAGCATAATGCACTTTACGGTATGCAATTTTATCTCCTACATGCACGCTTTCCCCTGTTTTAATCTAAATAACTTCATGCAGGATTCGTCCAGATAAGCGATGATGCCAGCTGGGTTCAGCCAACCCTTGCGTCTAATGTATCTCGCTTCCTCTCTGAAAACAGTCATCTTCTTTCTTTCAAGGAGAACTTAGGATTCTCTTGGGATCGAGAAATTGGTATTCAGAAGGCACTTAGAGGCATTGCTGGAAATGAGGAATGGACCAGAAATTGCATGTATGTGAGTGTGTGTACAGTGCTACTAAACTCGAATTTCAAGCCTTCTAACGGAACGACAAGGATAATTTTGAGATTTCTCATCGGAGTATATGGGAGAGTGAAATTTATTCTAAATTCTTTGATTTCCTGGACCAAGCTGGAGGTATGTTTTACATTGCTTATACGCTAACCTGCCTCCGATATGAAATGTTTTCCTTCTAGGTTTTTTCTATGAACGTTGGGGAGATGCGCCTGTTCATTCGTATGGACTTTCCATGACACTGCGGAAAAATCAAGTGATGCATTTCCCAGACATGGGGTACGTGTCCAACGTAGCCTGGTCTATTTCATAGCATCCAATTTTGCTTCTACATGTTGTAGGTATCAGCATCAAGGTTGGGCATATGGCTGTCCTAAGATCGACCGCTGCGCTTGTGTGACAGACGGTGCAGCAATTGGTATTTATTTTGCCAAGCTTTTGTTCATTTATTGCTACTCACTGATCTTATCCAAGGTTTCGATCCTAATCTTGATAAGTGAGCTTTTATTTTCTATATATTGAAACACTAAGATCACGATTGAAACTTGCAGATGGTTTCATCCCGCGATGTAACAGGAACTGTGTTTTTATAATTATATCCCGGATAGGTCCACAGTTACATGAACATCCTACATCCTAATACAATATCTAAATTTTACGCCCACCACCAGATAGAGTAATGTTGTATTTTGAAATATTACACTCTCTCACTCAACGTTTTCAAGAAATATGGTGATGATGCCATGGACCTTAGCCGGGATATAATCCTTCCCAAACTTGCGGCCAGCTTACTTTATAGTTACTTCCTTCTTTGAAATTGGGATATTTTTAGTATGTAGCATCTACAAGATCCCAGACTCCAGGCTATTGTATAAGCAGCCCCAGCTGCGGCCTGCCACTCAATGAACTCGCATTGGGTGCAGCGCCGGTGTGTCAAGTGAGCCGCCAATCTTTTTTGATCATCTTCATAAGATTAGCAGATTAAAATACAGTTTGTGAGCCCTTTGAAGCATTTTGTTATCCGTGTAACCACTATGAGGCTCTAATGTGAAATATGTATATGAGATTGCTAAGTTTTTCATATGTACGTCACGTAGGAACACTCGCCTAATGAGCTTTAATAGAGCAGGGTATAATGCAATGGCTATCGGAGAACTCCATATTCCGAATCCTAATCTTACATCGCGTATCATCCAGCGCACGTTTACGAACACCGTCAACAGTTTTTCTTACCCTTATAATTTATCCAGGAAGTATATTTAGGTCCCATAGTTACTGTGAAACCCCGACCCACGATGATACTATAGACGGTGCCATATGTCACGTTAAACATGATATCTGTGCTCCTTTGTTGCTTTGTATACTTATACAAGGTCTCCGGAAGTCCTTTCTTCGAGGTCTCCTTCACCTTCCGTGATCAATCTTTTTATTTCACTCTTCTCTACAAATTTAATCCTGCTAGCTCTTTCTGTTCGCCTTCGGGGTTTCCTTACCGCCAGAATCTTCGTAACCTCCCTTTTCTCCTGGTGCCACGGTCTCCCCTTCATTGTCGCTCGTTGTCCAGGACCACCCAAACGCAGCGGCCAAACGAGGTGATTTTATCCTCATATCTCCCTCTGGACTTCCAGAGGCGACTATGGCACTTTTCAGCACTGAAGATCGCCTCAATCATCGTTTAAAATGTCCATATGTTCTACTGATACCGGAAAAATCGAAGCATCCGCTGTTACAGACGAACTATAACCCGAAGTCATTGGATTACGGAAGGGAAGAATACCCTTGGTGAGTATAACTCCCCGAAGATTCTCTAAACGTTAGTCTTGGTCATAGCTACAGTTGGGAATAACTCTTGGGGAATTCCTCATTTCCTTGGGCCTTCAAGAGTGGAGGAATATATGAAGGCTATCGGGTGAGGGTTCATTGAATAAGAGCTATTGAGATATCTTACACTAATATTTTTTGTAGTTTTTCAACTGAATACCGTTCTACGTGTCGATTTACTCTGGTACTAATGCCCTATCACGCCATACAAACAATGTTTGTTGCTCAAAAAGCCTCTTTTGCGAGCACCCAGCTCTTGCCGAGTACGACTGGTTGTAGGGATTAGACACGGATATAGAACTCCATTGTGACGTTGTGATGTTGTGAGTATTGGCTTCCTGATCTTATGTGCTCGCATTTCTCATTTTACGTTACTTTTAATGATACCATAAGTGATCCCATCGTGCGCATGGTCGAAGTAAAGCGCTTTACGGTATGTACACTCTTTAGCTCCTAATTATATCATTGGCATCATGACTGCTATCACTCAACTATAGCAACTGTCCAGATATCAGACGACGCCACTCGGGTGTTGAAGTCCCTTGCGCCTAACATTCCCCGGTTCATGAAGGGGAATAGAAATCTCCTTTCTTTCACCGAAAATTTCGGATTCACTTGGAATAGAGAGGAGAGCACCAAGAAGGTGTTGCTGGGAACGAGGACTGGACCAGGAACACCATGCACGTGAGTCATCTTCACGCTCATCTGAGCGATTTCGGATAGTAAACGTCTGCTTAGAACAGCTTCGATATTTCCCATCGAGGTATCTAGGAGCGTGAGATCTATACCAAGCTCTTCTAATACTTAGACAAGGCTGGAGGTGAGTCTTTGTGCTGTATTTTCGTCTTTTTCTTGTTATTTTATTCTTGTAAAATACTCTTCTATGAACGTTGGGGCGATGTAGTGACTCGCTCATATAGAGTCGTCATGACGATAAAAACAGAAGGATTAATGCTTTTACGGACACTGGATAAATTCTCAATAATATTTAGATTCATCTACTCAATACCGTCACTGCTACCAGCACTAAGGTTGGAGTACGTATGCTATTATGCTATCGATCCTTCCACAGCTATTTGAACACCGTTTCTAAATATCTATATACGTGGTTCAATGTCAATTCTGATAGATAAACCATATTATTTCACACATTTCTCAGTTAATTCAATTCATTTTCTTTCAACAGATGGTTCAGTCCTCTATGTAAAGCTCTCAGGGCTTATAATATTTTGGAAAAATTTACCACCCTGGATAGAACCCTCGAATTCGAGTTATACTTATCTTGGTCAAGTTGTTAATAGCTTCGATTTACCCACCAAAAGAGCGCATTGTTGAAGTATTGCAAGTTGTAGAAACTCTTGGGACATGGAAGTGATGTTATGTAGCTCTAGACAGACGACAATATGATTGAATTGAAACATTCATGAAAACGGCCCAAGAGCTGGTTGGCATGTTCTACAGAAGGGAGCACGACAGGAGAGCGGAGTAAGGCATGCAGATGCAGCCGCTGGTGTGCCAAATTCATCCAAAACCTGTTTTTTGTTCATTTTTGATCCGTTTTTCTGAGATTTCCTGACCTGGACATTCACAATAGCCATTTTTCGGTCATTTTTTGTTTCATTTTTTGTTCATTTTTACTGCCAAGGTTTTGAAGTTGGTGGTAAAAACAAACAAAAAATGAACTGAAAAAACGACCAAAAAACACTATGATGAGCACCCCTAATATTGCTTCTTTAATGAGAACATCTGCGACCTTTCTTCTCCCAAAGTCACAAAGGGAAATACAAATCCACTTCGAGTCAGAATAGCAGGGGTGGCGAAAAATAGCTCAATTTACTTCGCAGGTTGCCCAGGATCGCCCAGAGGCCGCCAAAGTCCTATCAAGCATCAATGCAGGTGAAAGTTTAATGTGTCAGGAACCTCTTATCGGACTTTTATATTACTATTATTTTCCATTTTTTGCTCTATGTGTTATGGCTAGTGGAGATGATTCAAATACATTGATAAATGTCACAAAGTTTGGACTGAAACTGACTCCTTTTCTCCTGGTGGAATGACATATAGAATGATTAGTTCAAAGAGAAGACATCCTGCCATATGCAACTAACCCTAGAAAATCCTTTCTTTCTGTTCCAGGTAGGCTCCAGTGCCTGCGATGCTTTTGGTAGTTTTCTGTGTACATATTTACTGAGATCTACTGCTGGTAACTGAACTAAATTTGTTGGTAGAATTTAAGATTATCAGTATACAAAATGCAAGCAAGCATGTAAGATCCTAATGGGGATATTGCTCCAGGAGTGAGCCAGACACCATGAACAAATTCCATAACAAGAAACATACACATTCAAACATATTTGGCCTTGCTTGATGATAGAAAAGATGTGCACCTGCACTCTGATAGGAGATGGGATGATACTAATTGGATTAGCCAGAAGTATACAAATGAGGAGTGTGGAGATACCCAGAGGGTGGAAAGTGGCAGGGCTGAAGAAGGATTTAGCAAATAGTAACACAGGCCATAAAACTGAAGAGTGGGGCATATAAACATTGCACACCACCATCTGGGTTAAGAAGCACCCATGCAGTCTACTTCTGGGGTAAGTCCTGACATATCAGCATCAAGTTTTGTCAGAAAGCAAGAGAAAGGAGCAAAGGAGCATTAAGTGTTGCAAACAACACCTATGTGCTAGGCACAAGAAAATTGGTGCAGTGGCATGCATAAGCATGCAATGGCACAGTGATATGCATTGGCATGCATTAGTGTGCACATGCCACCAAATAGAGCTACACAGGCATGGTGGAGCATACACCTCGGCATATTGAGTTGAGTGTTACTTTAGTAAGTATCTATAAGTCAAGTGGATAAGTATGTCACAGGCATAAAATATAACTTGCAGTCATGCAATACAGTTGATGTTGAAATTACAAACCACCATCTGGATGTTATGCAGGACACATGGACTATTAGTGAACTTGCAGATCATCTATTTGGACTTAGTATTGTGGGCATTCAGTGCTCCACTATGTATTGCATTTTATTCATTTTTGTGGCTGAAGCTATGCTACTTATTCTAATGTTGCAGTCTACTTTAGTATTCTGCATTGGTATCTTTATGGTTTCTTTAGTATTTATACTTTGTAATTACTTAGGATCACCTCAGTCTATTCTACATTGACTGAGGTGAGAACTTACTGTTGTCTTATTTCTATTTGACTTACTAATTATCTTGTAGTTATTCTTCCAATAGGTTAGCTACTAAATACAGTCTATTCTACATTGACTGAGTTATTCTTCCAATAGTTGACCTGCTCATAATGCATAATGCTGGTAGCCACCCTTTATTAATGCATTATGAGAAATATGCAGAACAAATATAGTGTGACATGTGTGATGTATGTGACATTACCTAATCCCTGGTATGCCCCAGAACCTGTCCAATGCCATCTGCTCTATTCATCTCTACCCTCCTTAAATAGATCCTGAACTGTCTCAGACAACTCAAGGGGTCTAAGGATGTCTCTGATGGTTTATGGTCAATGCAAAGGTGCTCCATTCACTCACACATATTGATCATCTCTTCAATGGTCAGTGTTGGATTGTCAAGACTTGTTCCCAAACTAAATTAGGAGTGAGAGGTCACAGCTTATGATAGTGCTATGTTGGAGAGTGTTGGAAATAATGTCAGAAGGGTTTCTGACCATAATGCTAGCAAGTTAAGAACCATTGGCTTCAGCTTATGTGCTGTGCCCTTCCAGTTCTCATGCATTCAGCTTGCAATAGTGGTCCACATGTTGGATGGTATTACCAAGGATTGGAAGGAAGTCAGGAAGTTGAAGGATGAGCAAGACTCAGAAGCTAAGCAGAGAGAAGTTGATATCTTAGTTGATATTTGGATTGTGGATACAAGACAAAGACTAGCTACTTAAATATGTTGATAGTTAATTGTATAACTAATTGGAGAATGGTAACTAGTAACAACAGAATCATAATAGAACTGAGTATCATAATAAGTGTTGGAAATGAAATCTTGGTAGCAGGAGGATATTGGAAATGTTTATAATAGAAATATTGTTCTGATAAAGATCCAAGTATTGTTCAGTGTAGAAATGGTAACAAGGTGAATAGGAAATGGGGTATCATGATAGTCAGAAATATCAGAAAGAGGTTGGGAATAGTTGGAAGGAAGTCAGAAGCATGATCTGATTTTTAGTATATGACATGGATCACCATTCCATTCATCTCTTCTTCACCCTCCGAATTGGAATTGACCTCAATGACCTCACCACTTTTAACAGCCCAACCTCTTTTTTGGATAGGCTGTACAGATGTCTTGGGAGTGATACACTTTAGGTGGGTCTACACCTAAACACTAAGGAAAAACTACATATCCACACCTAAATTATGATATTAATGAAAACAGCTAGCTATGACAGGATATAGACAAAGTCCTATGTACTGAAGAAAACAGACTAGCTAGAATAAAGGAAAATGCAGAGCATAGCAGTGCTGAATATCACACCAGCATCTGGAACCCAGGGAGAACCGATATGGCTAAGCTGTAACTGAGAATGACTATAGCACAGCTGAACTGAAATGATGGTGGTGTTTATTTGGCTTCAGACACAAGCCTTAGCAGTCACACATAATGAGAAAATAGGAAACATAGGAAAACCTCACATGAAAGAAGAACATATGGATAATCATATACCAGCAGAACTGTCAAGTTTTGTTCCAAAGGGTAAATAGGGACTAGAGGTCATAGGTTATGATAGTGCTATGTGGGAGAAATGTCAGAAGTAATGTCAGAAGGATTTCTGACTGTAATGCTTAAGGTGAGAACTGTTGGCTTCAGCTTATGTGCTGCACCCTTCCAGTTCTTGTGGGCTCTAACTCAGTAAATGATCCACATGTCAGAAGATCATTACCAATGTTAGAAGTGTGTCAGAGGTAAACAAGATACTGACTACTAGAGTCAAGTCTAGTGTCAAGGATGAGATAAGACTAGTCAATGTAAGTTAACTAGAAGGGAAGTCAGAAGAGGGTCAGAAAGTTGGAAGTGAATCAGAAAGACTTAGTAGTAACTGAGTCAGAGGACTAGAGGTGACCATAGTCAATATTTGGATTGGAGACTATGGTACAGAAATGAGCTACTTAAATATGAGTATAGCTAATTGTGATAATAAAAGTGGAAGTAGCAATACTATGGATACAAGGAATAATAAAAGTCCTTGACACATAATAAAAGTAGCAGAGACAAGAGCAGAAACATAACTGAGCAGAAATGTACTTGGAAACAGTAATTGTATCATGAGTGTCAAATAATAAAAACAATAGTTCAGAGATTAGCAATGAATGGAAATGGATAGAAGATGTTGGAAGCATAGCAGGAAATTGTATCATAGAGTTGGAAAGTGTCAGAAGATGTCAGGAGAGATTGTGGATGTAACAAGAACATAAAATAATAGCAAATGAAATATACAGGTTTATGCTACATAAGTAAGAAAACTGCTAGGTATAGATGAAAGATAAGAAAGAGAGACACAAATAGACAAGGTGTTCAGGCATATAATTAGGATCTAAAAAAGAGAGTGAAATAGAAGAGAAAGGCACCAGTGGGACACCCTCCCAGAGAATCAATATGAATAAACATGTGATCTCAAGTAAGAGGTGCCCAAAATACAAGCAAACTGAGGATCAAGCCAAGAAATGAGCTAAGAATAGCCATCTAGAATCAGATAAAAGCTCAAGGATAAGGAATGAAGAAGGTAATAGGGATTTTGCCCCCATTCTCTCACCATACAGTCTGCAGTGACAAGCCCCTCAGCTCCTGCAATGCTAAGTCAGAGATATGAGCATATTCCAGTTTGGTTTCAAAGTTAGATGTGCTAGCTAGAGCTAGTATCTTGAGAGCAAAAACACACATATACCTTAATCTAAGAGAATAACAAACTGAGTACCATACAACAAAATACAGGACAAAGTCCTGGAGTTGTGTTAGTGATTTGAGAAGTCTGAGGGACAGGAAGATCATCCCATCTGACTTAATTAGTAAAAAGTGCAATTTCAGGAGAAAGGAAGGCCATCTCCTGGAATCTTCACCCAAAGACAGAAGAAAGACCACTGTGGTTGGGGGAATTAAAAAGGGAAAGGAAGACCATCCCTATCCAGTTTTTGGAGAGTTCATTTAGCATCTACAGGGGAAGGAAGACCATCCTTATAGATTTAAGAGATTTATATTGAGAGGAGGCCTATCTCCACTTAAAATGATGTGAGCTTGCAAGCTCTAGGGACAGGAAGACCATCTTGATGAGTCTGTAGCTAGATTAGTGAAAAGAAAGACCATTCACTACATCTAGCTAGCATAGTGTCAGACATTCCTCTATTTTATCCTGTGCATTTTGTATTGCATTTTTGAATGCTATCTCACCTCAGACTTGCCCCCAACAAACTTAAGAGGTTGTGATCAGTCTGTAAGGCAGTAAAATGATTTTATTGTTATTCTACTCTACAGACTACATCCACCTTTTCAGGAGCATTGTGGATTTGTGCTGTTTAGGCATCTGAGGCTTGTAAGATACTTTGTTGCATGGTTTGTACTTCTGTTCAACCATTGGCATGGAAGAAATATGTGATAGCTTCAATGGGAACAGGTAAGGACAAATGGGAATAGCAACACCACATCAGAAATTATTATTAATATATGTCTTAAGTAAATGAAAGTCCAAATGGAAAAATATGACAACAAAAATGCTTCAAGATAATCAATAGATTACAGAATGTCTCTAAATTTAGCTATCTGATAATGCATAATTGCCTTCAAAATGTGATGCATTATGCATTATGCAAAATCCCTTAGCAACATACTTGGTTTCCACCAAAATGTGATGCATTATGAGCAGGTCAACTGTAGCTACTGTTAAATAAGCAGAAACCAAGTCATGATTTCTGCATCTTGAATGAATCACTTGATGCCTTATTTTACATGTATGCACACAATTGCATAGATTAAGACCCCCTGAGCTTACATTGACAGCTGTAAAAGGGAAATAATGTGTAAAGTAGCTGCACTGTTACTATTATTAATATATACCCAGCTGTGATAATGTGAAAAAAATTATAGAATATTTGACAACATGAAATATAAAAACAATGCAATACTTCAAAGATGCTTGCCCAGCATTACACCAAGCTCAGTCAGCAAGGAAAGCCTAGACCTAATTCTCCAGAAAATCTCAGAAACTGAAAATACTCAGTAGAATATAAACACCAGGAGCAGAATGAGGGAGAGAAATAGTGCTCTTCAATCCAAAAGGTGGGAATAAATTATCATAGATTATTTTGGAAGTTGCTTTTTCAGATAACCTACTTCAAAAAACTACTCCTAGTGTAGCATTTTGAAAAAGCAATTGTGAATTATTCTTGCAATATTCCAATGCTTTGTAATCAATTTACATGTCTTCAAATATGTGCACTATCCCAATGGCAGTGGCTCTGTTTCTTTTCCATACCATGTCATCAAAATGCAAGAACAACACTGAAGAGTCTGCTGGCAAGATGTTCAAGCTGGAGAAGCCTCTCCTCTGGGCTGCAAATGGGCATGCCAAGGTCTACATACTCATTCATGCCATGGCTAAAGATAAGAACTATAAGTGTAAAATAAATTCATGAAAGACATTCTGTGGTAGGATGAGAGCACAAGCCACCATATATGAGAGGTATGCCTCTGGTAGCATTCATGTGTCTAGATTTGGGACATAGTGGGGGAGAGAGCAAAGAAGGCACATTATGAGGGCAAGACTTTCACATGATTACATAATTATTTAATCTCATGAGCAGCTAAATAATCCATTTTGAATAGGGGTACTCAACAGGTGCTGGTTTGCAGCAGATTATTTGCAGACCCTGGCAAACTAATCTGTTAAGTAATCCATTCCCATTTTTCAGATTGAATAGTACTAATAGTGGGGGTGGGCAATCCCTGCCAAGTGTGACATGCAATCAGATGTGGTGTGACATGGTCACACACCTCAAACTAGTGACCCACCCCTCTAGAATGCTGCACAATGCGACAATGGCCATATTTTCTAGTCTAGAATACTTAATTATGATATAAGTTTTGTGTAGTATCACTATTTTAAAGATAA
>JASFDH010000158.1:0-33042 GCA_036937195.1 Nidularia pulvinata | reverse complement strand
GAAGATGCTCCGACGAGCGACAGAGGATTCAGGATCAGTGGCCTTAGATGCGGAGGAGGCGAGTACGTGCTGTAGTGCCAGTTATTAATGGTGAACCATGTTACAGGGTGATGGAGGAGGGGTAAAAACTCACTGCAGCGTATTTCGGTCCGATGAGGACACGGCTTTGGGCGGCAGGGGCGACGATGCGGGCATTGAAAGGGTGCTTGGAGAGCAAGTGGTTTGAAGGAGCGGGTTCGTTGGCACCAATACGGATGCTGGATACAAAGAACTCAGTCAGTGACGTTGGTATCTTCCAGACCCAACAGAACTCGCCTGGTAGATGGAATAGGAGTGGATGAAGCAAGCGAAACTATAAACACAAGGAGTGAGAGCACGACGAGACCAGCTCGGGAGGAGGAGTAGTGGAACTGCATGACGGGCCAGCCGTTATGGGGAAGAAACGACAATCAGGCGCGTCCTCCCTTAAGTAACCTGCCTTTCGACGCTCCTTGTGGCTCCGTTACTGTCCTTTTCACAGCCATGCACTGAGATATGGAAACGGCCATCAGGATTAGTAGCCCCGAAGCAACTGAGTCAAGCCCAGGAGAGTGAACCATGACTTGAGGACTGTTCGAAGGAAGTCGTATTTTGATGACGGTGGAGCCGGCATGAAGAGGAAGCGTATTTGGTTTCTTAGTTTTCGTGGGTGCCTTGGCAGCGGTTTTCATAACGATAGACGCCTTGGAGAGCGTCGTCGTATGCCATATTTAAGGATGTTGATCATTGTCAGAATTGCGATGACAAGAGTTGAACTATATATTCCTGTAGTAAGTACATAAATGACACTCTCAACTTGCGAATGTCTGTTTGAAATGGAATTACAACGGAGTCAAATTTCATAATGAAGAGAAAGAACTCAAAAGGGTGTACCTTCGACAGAAAAGTGGGTGGTACAAGGTGTACCGGGAGGTGGGTTGACGGACACTCGGTAAATGCCGACGTCGAACGCGCAACCGTGACCCGCGTCGCCATCGGCGCCCACAACGACGAACATGGCTGAACATTGTCATTTCGTGTCATTTTTACAGAACACCAATCTGCATGAACCAAAATTATTCTCAAGCTCTTTCAGCCTCGTGTATCGAAGCAGACAACAGCATGTGCAGAGTCTTTACCTTCAAGGCTCCGCTGCTCGGCCATCTACGTAAATAGGCCTGCACTCTAGCATAGCTTTTCTGATACAGGTATGCAAGTATAGTTTCAATCTATCTCACTCGTTGTACTCATATATACTCGAATTTAGCCTATGTAACTTTCGGTGCTATGATCCATCGGATATGCCGGTGCTTAGCTTTTACATAAACTCAGGATGTCTATGGAACGATTTTCGCAAAGGACGCCAAGCATGCTTACGCCCAATCGCTCAACGGGGCCGATCTCTGCGATACTCCGCTTGTCAATATGTCGATGATTGGTTTACCCGTCACCGACATCCAAAGGTCTGGTAGCCCGACTTCTGTGAGAATTCCACCAGGAACTTGTGAAGTTACAGCATCATCGCCTTGCAGATTTTAGCCGCAAAGGTACTCATCGGATCCGTTTGCACTGCCAGCAATACCTGGCCCGTGTCGCGTCCGTCCATGCCCTCGGTGCTCCCGTATCTGAAGGGCTCGGCGCCTCATTCATCTCGTACCGACTCCAGCATCTTCTTCCGAGCCTGTGGCGCTGCGACCAGTATTAGCCCGCACATTCAGATCTCTCGCAGCTGCTTCCTCTGGCGATCGCGTTGCTCTTTGGCTACACGAAGTACATGTACTGAGTACGGGGCTGTGCACTCCATAAATGGAGGCCCGCCCGCTGACGTGTTGGCGTACTCATCATAGACATATCAAGCATTGAATATCCCGACTCAATCGTTTTTCGGCGAAGTGGTGCCAACTGTGGTCTTGCCCAGCCCTGCCCCGTTGACTGGATCGCCAGTACCAGTGAAGTGGAATCCGTTGTATGCTTCCAATCCTCTCATAGACTGATACTTTATCAGGGCCCTCCTGTGGTTCCTGTTCACAAAGTCAATATGTCTTCCGATCTTCGAAGCCTCATGAAATCCTAAAGTCTGTGTCCTCATCCTTGCCCCACCAGACCTCGTCCTTACAGCGCGATCCTCCTCGTCCGTGGGGTAGACTTTACTGTCCCCTTTCTACCTAGTACCTTACTGACTGATAGCTTCTGTTATATCGCCAGGATCCTCTCCATACCACTAGCATGACTAGTCCCCTATAGGCTAGGCTCCATCACAATATCCTTCTAACGGCCTTGCTGGGCCGTGTTAGTACTGGGCGATTCTACATACTAATCGAGGTAACACTCTTTCCTTCAATTTGGGCGTCATATTGATTCTGACTCTCACCTTGTCGTATAACCTCAGGATTCCCCATCATCAGCGCCGGCGCTCGACTATGATTACGAAAAATCTTATCTTCTTCCAGGCTTCTTATAAGCCTCTTCTGGTCTAGCACCGTCTCTCTACCTGACCGCGTTAGTACAAAGTGATTTTTGCAACGAGGTGGATTCTGCTGTACTCTTCAAGCAAGCATCCTAATGACTGGCACCTTCTCAGTGCTGCTCAGGATCCTCTGCCACCAGCGCCCAGTTATAATTACGGCAAGTCCTCCATTCTTCCGGACCTCGTATTTGTCTTCGCTCTGCCTGTCCGCATGAGAATATTTCTATTCCAGTTGCTCTCGATTCTAAATCGCTTTTATTTCCAATTTCACCCGACACGGATATTTGGAGCAGTCTCTTGATCAAGGTCAAGAGGCGTTCAGCGGCGTTATCGGCGAAATGGGGTACCTCTTCGTGACTTGTTGATGTCAATACAGAATCTCGCTGCAGTGCTCAGCACTTGGTGCTGACTTTGACTGAGTGCTGCATTGAGAATCCTTAACTGCTAGTTCAAGACGAGATTTTTTATATAGCATGAAGAATACATAATAAAGCTTTACTCTGATGATTCAGAGTTCCCCTTCTTTTCTCTCCTTTACCCTTCGACATGGAGATGTAGCACTGTTGCTCTGATATTATTTACTTGCGCTGGCAGACTATCACAACATATTTTCATTATACAATACCTATCCAAAGTCCAGCCTACAATTAATGCTCACTGTCAATCACATGCCAGAATTGGATCAAACTTGCAACACAGATTAAAATCTACTAGACACAAAGGCATGAAAAATGGAACAGTGTGATTCCTACAGAAGGAAAAGAATTGCAGTCAAATAAGCCACTCATTAGTACTCAGTGAGTGAGTTTCCCCAACAGTTCTAGTCAATATTTTCAGTTTTGTCTTTTTACAAGGTGAAGCTCAATGCAAGCTCAATGATGTGCAGCCTTGATCAACCACCACAGGAACCTTGGGGAGGAAGCTTCAATTTTACAACATTAGGAAAACAAGGGAAAATGGGTCTAGGTTTATATAGACAGATTTACCCTGAGCCGAAAAATAATTGGTATAATATATATACAATTATTGCACATCAATATTCAATACAACTTCTAACACAGCATTTTTAGTAAAAATTGCAAGGAGAGTCAGTATTTAATGGTAGCACTCAAGTTTTGTTGATTCGAGCCGTTTTACTCAGACAAACTTTTGAAAATTTTACCTCAAAAGTAAATTTGGGTCACGTGACACAGGCAATTTCGAACATTGCAGGTTTATGATATTTGGACCCAGTTTCCCTCCAAAAGTAAAAAAACCTCGTTCAAATTCAAAAAATTGGGCTCAGAAAACAGGGGTCAGGTTTATCTGTCAGACACTATAGGCTTGTGCACAGTTTTTTGATCTATAGTACTTAAACTTTCACTTGTGAGTCGCTTACTGTTAGGAAGTAGTAGATTTAATATATGCACAGATGTTGAATGTTGGCATTGCTATTGGCCTGAAGTTCATCGTTCATGGCAGGCGTCTTTCTTGGTCAATAAACGTTCTAAGACAACAATACTCTGGCTTCAGCTTATACGATAAATTTTTGGTTACTTACTTCGCACATAGTATGTCATCGAAATGGTCATGCAGACATTGCTTGATGTGAATAAATTATTGAAAGAGAATCCCCCAGTCAAGCCCACCGAACACAGAACCGTGTGTTATATGGGCGAAAGATCCTTCAATCAATTAAAGAGACAGTACTCGTAGCCGACTTCATTTTAGCCGACTTGAACGACTGACCTCATCATTAAATAGATGCCACTCAGATGTGTAACATATGTAACCTGACACGTTCTGCCAGCTGAGCTAAGGAGTTTACGGGATATGACCCGATTTCTCAATTTGTATGTATCGGGTGCCATCTCAGAATTTGCAGCTCAGAATATTTGCCATCTCGTTCGCGGATATTCAGCTTAAGAATTAAGATGACTAACTTTGCAAGTTGAACTGCGCGTTGGTGGAATTTGAGTGCAGGTCGCGGCACTCTCACAGGCTTATACTATAATTAAATAGTACGCATTGCAATCTGAAGCTTGATTGGGTCAGAAACGCGAGTTCATAGTGTAATGCGACGATTACTACTTATCTTCAGAGTTGGTGCAAATGCGTGCTCGAATTTACCTGCTGAGACGGGCAAATTCGGTACTCAAAAGATGTGCGCGCATTATAATATAAATTAATATCAAGATTGAATATGACGTCCCGTAATTTTATAGGAGGTGAACAAAGAAGAGACGAGGGAGCTGCACAGAGATGGTCATTGAATGACACTGAAGATCATAGTTTGTAGGAAACATGACCCGGCGGAGTTCAAACATTTAAATCCCTGTGAACTCTTCCACCATCACCAACAGCGAGCACCCAGTCATGGCCGACGTCAAAGCGCAGAAAAAGGCAGACATAGAGGGGGAGAAGGTTGAAGATTCGACCTCAGCCCCCGCTTCCCCTGGTTTTCCCTCTGCAGAACCGGAACCCAATGCCTCTTCATCCACACTGGAGGCGGCGGCAGCATCGACGACAGAGGCGGACGCCTCGACGTCCGCAGGAGCCCAAGATGCAGAGGCAGAGGCTCCTTCTTCTGCCACCGACGCTTCTCCTTCCAAGACCGCATGGCAGGCTATCTTCTCTCCCCAGTACAACGCGTACTACTTCTATAACACCGAGACGCAAGAGACCACCTGGACGAACCCGCTCGAGCCAGAAGCGTCATCGTCTGCGCCTGATGCCTCTGCCTCTGCCTCTACATCCACTACCAACCCCGGAGAGGACGCCTCCCCCGAACCCGAACCCGAGTCCGAGCCCCAACCGCACCCCACATTAGGCTACAATACGCTTCAAGCCGCTGCCCTCGCGCAAGGCATCGATCCGTCCCTCGCCTACCTCGACCCCACGCTCGCTTCTTCCGTCCCCGGCTCCTCTCGCACCGCCGCACCTGGTGCCCTCCCATCCTTCACGGCCAAGTTCAACGCGCGCACCGGGCAGTTCATGCCAACCGCCGCGCGTGACCCGTCGCATCTCTCCGAGTACGAGCGTGCGAAGCGCATGAGCGAGGCGTACTTCGATGTGGATGCATGGCAGAAGGAGCTGGCGGAGCGTGGGGGGAGCCTGAAGGGTGGTGTGGAGGAGGAGGGCGATGGTCGGAAAAGGAAGAGGCCAACGAAGAAGGATTTGGTGAGTGCTTCTTATTTCGATTCTCTGTAATTGCACTGATGTGTTGTGTATAGGAGCGGTTCAAGGAGCAGAAAAAGATGAAGAAGATCGCGAAGACGGCGTGGTTGCGTACCTGACTTGTCCGATTTCTATTGAACGACGGCCGCATAGTTAGCATGTCAACATTGCTAGTAGTAGCTCTCTAGTTCTCTTTCTTTACCTCTCGTATCTGCATCACTATGATTTCTACCACCATAACTTATCCATTCTCATTCACTCTGCTCTGCTCAATGTAACCGACAAAGAATTTTAATGCAAAAAGTTACAAAGACAGCTATTCTCGCAATCCTCATTTCATTGGGCATTACCTGATTGCCTAACCTCTTCTCTTGCTATGGATATGTCCCCCGTTCGATACACACCTCACTATCCGTAATCCGGGCATCCACTACAGCTCCATACTTTGCTCGGACACTCTCGATCTGGGTCGATCTTTCGCATCTTTTGCAACACCTCCCCTGGGCCCAACTCATGGCACTTAGCTATTGACGCAGAGTGAGAGGACGATTGTACCTTCTTACACGTAGTTCTTGGAACTATACCCAGTTACTTCATTCTGAGACTATGAGCTTGAGTACTTTACATCGGATAATTCATAGTGTGAAAGAGCTGTTGTGATCCTGTGGTGAATGCTACAATAACTCTTTGTTAGTATATCGGTTAGTACACGCGCCTGTCACGATGTGATAATCGGCCGCGCGCGAAAGCTGGGTTCGACTCCCAGACAGAGAGATGATCTTTTCTTGCTAAGCTCCAAAATTTTGCTTCGTTTTTTCCTCTCCGTCTACTGGCGGATGCTGTGGATATACTTGAATTAAAATCGCTGGCCACGATTTCTGAGTAATTTATCAAGGAGTCCCCAAAGCAACATCAATCCATAAGGGAGTAAAAACCCTAGTACATAGTGCCTTGGCTAGCTGTCGAGATACCCATTATTTACCATACCATTCAATAAATAAACCTATGCCAGCATATGCGTCTTTCCCCTTCGCTGCATCCTATCTCACTTACGCCACACTTTCAGCCTTCTCAGAAAGGGTGTCGCTGTACAAGTCAGACTGAGAGTCTCCGTTGGGCTTAGGGAACTGGCGCCGCAAATTAACAATGAGTTACAAGTAACTAAACCGGAATAGGACGCTACTACTTACGTCTGTGATGCGATAAGAAGGACTGCGAACTGGTTCGTCACGATCAGTGCTAGTTTCAACTGTAACCGAAACCACTTGAGCTGTAGGCGGAGCTGCTGAAGAGAAAACACGCAAGCTGCGGGAGAACCGATCTCCGATGGAAGCAGGTGGTTGAACGAAGCTCATGGTAGTTAAGCCAGCAGTATCAGTTGATCCAAGCGAGCTGCTGCTGATATGCATGCGACTGTTGAGAATAACTAGCGCGGTATTGGAGTATACCTTGGACATAACGAGACAGGGGACGGTGTGATAGTTATGGCGGGGGAAGACGAGGAATATAACAATATCCACAGTGGTCATCATAGCTGAAGCGCATCGTGAGCTTATAAAGGAATAATAAATGTTAATAATTGAATACCTGTGATTGCTCCAGTCTCGATGATAAGACGTATTAATTTATTGACCATAATCTGAGTCTCACGGAAGGTGGTTTTTTTACGAGATAACTAAACACGATATTAGTTAAACAACTGATGTGGAATGCTTCTTGGCTTACAAAGAATGTCATTAGACCAGCAATCAACAAGTCACAGAAAGTAGTGGATATCATCCATATCTAAGAAGGTCGCTTCAACGTTGGCGCACAAAGGCTCGGGAGGCACTTACAGTCTTGCTTTTGAAAGTGACCGCATAAAACCTTGGGAATGCCACGATTTGTTTCAACTTGACACCGACAACGATTGCAGTAATTCCTTCAAGCAAAGCAAACTGTTTTGCATGAGCAGTACACGTCAATAAGTCGCAGACACAGAGGCACAAGACGACACATACCACAGATACAAGCACTCCCATCATCTTAATGCCCGAGACTACACTGATGCGATAGGCAAAAAAGAGCTGGACGGTGCAGCTAACTAAAATTTAATCAGAGATGTGACCACACAGCAGATTTGCAAATTCTGATTTGGACACACCTACTCCCGTCAAGATGGGAACACTGAGCCATAGGAAAGGAACGTCATTGAGGAATGTGATATCACCGTAACCTCTCGCATACATGGCGAACGCATCATGCATGACGAAGAGGCATTGTATGCTCTCAATCAACCAAACCCAAAGAACTAAGCACTTCACTGAGCGCTTGTCGTTAGGGAAAGCCTTAAAATAAAGAACTACGGCGAGCGACATCAGCGATAGTAGTAGGGAGATACAAAAATCAAGATCAACGCACAGACTTGGACGCAAAGCACCCCGTAGAACCCCCAATTCAGAATAGATCCTATTATCTATGTTTTCAATCGAAGCAAGGGGAAATTAGTAGAAGATCATCATTGGAACTGCAGCTATGTTCGCACCAAAGGACCGCTCCTGTGAGATGAAAGTGATATTAGCACAACACCAAAATCTAGATACTCGGTAAACTCACAATTGCTGAATGGTCACGCCATCCGGGATTTCAGAAATTGATGTCCACATATTCTGATATGGCGGGATAAGGGGGTTATGAAAAATCGCTGTTGAAGCCCCCTACTTATATGAAAATCAAAGAAGCCTTCATGATCTATTTGCGCTTCATTTCAAGGACAGTATGTCCCGCCCACTCATCATGAGAGGATCCTACTTCGGTGGGTACAGCTAATGCAGATAGAAATAACTAACAACCGTACTGTCACCGCAGCTGGGAAGAATTTAACTCACGGTCCTACTGGTCCCAGAATGATCATTGATATGTATTGCTGCTCATCAAGAATCCTGGCAGATCACAAGCACCAATAAGTAAAAACAACACCCAGCTCATAAATTCGTGACTTTCTCATGAGAAGTTTTTGCATCCTTTTGGATTTTTGTGCGCACCGATTGGCGGTTGACCGACAGGAGTTTTTGAATAGCAGATTTAGAGAACGGCGTGCGGCGCTAGATAGCGATAGGATGATACGGGTTGTCGTAGTTGCTCTGTTGGAGTAATTAATAGCCGCGAGTGAAAACCTGGCTAAAACTTACAAGTCTAAAGGGGAGCAGTCGTCGCATATTAGTATCTGTCGCCAATGCTAAAGAAGTTTCATATGTATACTCTCCATCTTTAGTCAGGCTACAGTCGCAGAGGCATGCATTCCGAAGACTTCGGAAATGCAATTCCCAGCTGTCTTATTTCAAGTGAGAAGCCTGAGATGCGCCCATCTACTTGGCACTAAAATGCTCGCCACTACTCATGTCAGCTTTGCGTTGGACAGATGCCTCGAATATACTCCGACATCATTGACCAGCTGGCACCTTCAGCAAGAAGAATATCCATTGTATAGGAAGCCATCGAGAGAAGATGATCACGCTAGATGAAATAGTGCGGAACGTGCGCCAGTGGTTGGCAAGGAAAAGAGTGATTGGCTGTGTACGACTCCTGATTGGCCTTAGAAAACAACAGCATGACACAGGACATAACAAGAATACAAATGGCATCCAGGTTGCTATATTTAGCTCCAAGCCTGACTGGACGATGTGGACGAAGTTATCTATGATCGACCGATCTATAAATCATGCGTAGATCTTATTTTCTCTAGCCCATTCTCCTAAAAAGTTTACTCTCCACATGCAGCATGTTATTTTCAGCTCCAACTGAGCCAAGCCTTGTCATCTTGCGCCATGGACAATATGGATGATATAAAGATATAAACAGTCATCTATCAAGTGGCTTCTTTAAAATTATAAATCTATTTCTTCGTCTCTTGCTGCATATTAACTAGATTTTATTTCAAGATGATCCAAGCCTGTTGTTTTGATGGATGCCTCTGCAGATAAGCTTTAACCTCGGAAGTAAGTGTGAGGGATTACGTTCGATGGGCATTATCATTTGACAATTGACTTGCAGCTCCTGCTGGCATGTTCAGAAGTAATTCTATATTTCAATCAGATTTTTTTATGCTCAATTTCTCCTTAGAAGTCTTGTTATCTTCGGTTCTCACTGCCGGACTGGCTACTGAGGTATTCTGTGCATTTTGGGGCTTGGCATATCCTATTTCAGAATCATGCCAAGTATTACTTTTCATTCTCCCACACTTAAGGAGTTCTCCGACGAAGTTCCATTATTCTAGCACCGTCATTTTCGACTCACTTTATTTTGGGTTACACATGGAATGGGTTGCAGTAAACGGAATACTTACAAAATGCCAGTTCTAATCTCGACAATATTATTTTTATACTATAATATTTATTATTGGCTTATGTACCATGCCTGGGCAAAATTCCAATATAGATTTCATTCCTCAGCAGAGAGAAAATTTGCTATTGAAAGGCGGGTAATTCTATTTGGAAACCCCGATACACGCGAGAAACCCCACTGTCTATTGGAAAACTCGCGAACTGATGTAGACACTTGGCCGGTCCTCCGGAAGCTGGGAACATCACGTGGTATTTAATTCCGAGCATGTCTAAGTGTTTATATGTCGAAGCAAAGTTTGAAGTCTGCAACGACGAGAACACTGGCACAGTAGAGGGCGCCATCCAGCCACTTCGAGAATGGTGAAGGCTAAAGTACATCATACTACTATGTGTCCTCCTCTTAGATAAATCTTAAAATGGATTTATTGCGTGTTTGTGCTCAAACAACGAAACGGCGAGGACAGTCAGTTTTGCGCTCAACTTGCGCTTGTGATGTTCAGAGTGTGAAGGTCCATCGTGACGACGCCGTAGCAATCGATTCAAACACCCTAAATTTGCGACTCCGAGAAATGGAAATACTCCTACACTCGTTCGTCACATTTTATCCATAAAATAATTGTATATTAGTATAGATTAGAAGGTTAAACATAAGTTCAGAACATATCTGAGGGATAGGAGGGCAGGTACGTTTTTTAATTTTCGAAATAATTAAAGTGATTCAAACACCTGGTTATCCATACTAGCTGTGACTAAGAAAATTGTCCCACGCAAGTAATCACCGACCACGGCCGGCACCACCGACTTTCAAAGAACCCCCACTTTCACCTTTGTGCAAGGGTTTCAGCTGAAACCCCTGAAAGGCCCTCGAGGCAGTGTCTGGTCCCAAGTGAATAGATTTAGATTCTATGCCCAAACTTCATGAGATTGTTACTCTAAATGACTCTCACGTCAATTCCCAGAAAATCATGTCCCGAGGAATGTCACAATGATGATGGGTTATAGTCCTACAAATGCAGGAATACAGACTTTCACCGTGGCAACTGACCTTATGCACATGTCAACTATTCGTGTGATCGACGTCAACTACTGTCTTCTCGCTCATCCTTCTGAATTGAAGAGTTTGATTTCATTATCTAACTTCCATGCTTCGGGAAGAAGTTATATTATCCTTGATCTCCGCCTCGGACCTCAACTTAAATTTGGTTCAGTTTCCTACCAGCCTTCTCACAGCGGCGCTCGAAATTAGAATCAGATCTTAGCATCTGGCAGACTAGTTAATATATGCATAAGGATAAAGAGTACAATCTAAAAGCAGTGCCGATAATGGTTGCTAGGCGTTGAAATTTCTGAGACAGAAAACACCATTAATACGAGAGTACATGTATACTCCGGAAAATTTTATTGACGTGCACGTCTCCTGCAGGCGTTTACCTTTGTACACAGCGTACCGTCCGAGTTATTTTATGCGATCTCTACAGGGCGCTTTGGCCTAATGTAAGTGGTTCTGCGAGAAAAGGTTGTCTCGACCAATATTCCAGAAACATGCTATAAATAAATGAGAGTCAAGCTGAATGCCTACACAGATGCGGAGCCCTTCTCAAGACCACAATTAGTTTCATTGAGCCACTTGTCTCAACGAAAATTTAGAACGTTAAGGTTTGTGTGATATGGATTGTCTATCCTCTGAACAGAAATCTATGAAGCTGGTAAATTGGATGTCTGACACTGCGTTGCTCCCATAGGAGAGTGCCTATACGTGATTGTCGCTAAATGGGAAATGTTGCGTATTTACAATGAGCTTACATGTCTAGCGAACATCATCATTTGTGTAAGACACAACTTAAGCAAGCGAGAGACACAGCTATTTACCATAGAGATATGCACCAGCTAGAGATAGTGTAATTGTTAGAAAGAGGATGTGTGCGGACGACGACAGTAGCAGCATAAGCTCGTCAATGTGCAATGTTGCATGTGGATATTGTCATAAACGCGAATATAACATGGACTGCCCTCAATCTAACTCTGAATACATATAAGGCATTACAAGTTAGCCATCAATATAACAACATGAAAAGGAAACCATGCACTAACAAAGTGAATATATAAGTCTGTAATATTTCCTTGACATCGTAAGCGGTACTGAACAAAATATTATCCAAGAGGAATGGTCGTCTTATAAAAACTAGTTTCGGAATTCCTTTCACCGACCCACATGGTTGTAAGAAGAATAGCAGCTTTGCCGCTGTGATTGTAAGGCGCGCAAACTGTGGAACAATAAATCAGAAGTCGAGTTAAGAAATCAGTCACATATAAACTACAGCTGACCTCGAAGGGCTAACACAACATCCAAGGCTGACAGCAAGCAGAGGACATGTACGGATATCATGATGAATACGAGCCAGTTTTTTTTACAGATAAGCTCCGGAACAGGTGGCAACGACACAAGGGTGGTAATAAGAAAAATATTTAAGCTGTGGAAGTGAGATATTTCGTTACAGATGAAATGATAATCGCCTACATTTGTGCGCCAATAGCAAAGTAACGAGAAACAAATATATGCATTTGACAAGGTTCATAGCGTGCCTGTATCATAGGGTGAATATCACGTGCGGTAATGGCAAGTTGAATCTGACTTACCTACAGATATACTTAGATGTATGATGACAGGTGATCATACACTCGTAGAGTAAGATGGTTAAGATGGAATCTATGCGCCCTTAAGTAATTTACGACCTCCCAGGACTAAGTATCATGAATTATAATTGTGTTCTCACAGCCGGTGATACGCCGGATATGCAGAGATTAGTGAGGGTCTACTGGGCTGGCGTTTTGGTGTTCGTCTGCTGGAAAGGACATCCTGTACAAGTTGCTGTATTTCTTACTTAAGAGAGAAAGAAGGCGAAATATCGGTGCTTGGAGAAACTGGTCCTATACATCTTTCATAAAGGAGCATGTCCATACCAACAATAAAATTATTATAGAATAGATCTGGTTGGAAGTCTAGACTCACATCAAGGGTCTCAAAGCTCTACGTTACATTCGAGTATGACACTGCTTCGGTACGGTAAAGACACTTGTGTATAAACGATACATAGTTAGTACCTTAGTTAAGTGCGAATCGTGTTATATTTACCATTATCTCTTTTCATGTATAGGATCCGCGATCCCATTGAGGGTCAGCCAGCTGGTCACGCGATAACGCAGCGTGTACCTATCAAGATAGATAACCTCTTTCCGAACTGCCTAAAAGAGAGAAAGTGCATCATTTGAGAATTTCAATGATTAATTTTTGCCACTATGGCTAACCTTTTTTAACTTTGGTTGGTCTTTCAGAGCAATACTGGTGTCAATAGGTTCGAGTTTGAGAGATTATCCCTTACTGTCCATATTTGGTCCATGTGCGACGTAAGGCTTTGGTAAGGCTGACCAGAGGCTGGTGCTCAGGAATCTGGAATGCTACAATTTTTTTTTAACGTGTTCGAAAGAATCCCTGGCGATGAATCTTGAAGGATTATTATATGGTGCTCTAGCTTGGCTCTAACGATACTCGTTGAAAACAAGCTGAACTTGAACATTTGAACGCTTACATCGCATTGAAAAACTTGATAGGCCTTGACATTACATAAGCGCCCTCGAACCTGTCTCCAGTGACAAGTTAAATAAAGTTGAGCGCTTCAAGAATAAACAGTCATCATCCATTCACATTAATGATACAGGGTAGTCCTTTTCAAATCCTTTCACTCGTACCCATCCGCTCTACTAAGCTTGAAGCTAGCACGAATATTACGTTGCCTTGGTCCTTGTTCTCGTTCTCGTGGTTCGGCCTCTAACTGGTTCCTCCTCTTCCTTAACCGTTGCTTTCGTAACTCTGGTCCTCGACACTCGAACCTTCACTGCCCCTCCACGCTCTTCATTGTCGACTGGAGAGCTCTTGTTAGACCCAGATCCCGATCCAGGTGTATTCTCCTTATCCACTTCGTCGACCTCTATGGCAGCCGGAGCAGTAGCAGGTGTCTTCTTCTCCGCACGAACTTTGGTAGCCGGGGTTTTCGCAGGCGCGGCTTTCGCAACGGACTTCGCAACGGACTTGCTCCTGCCACCTCTGGTAGGCACCGGCGCCGGTGCTTCCTCTCCAATGTCAGCAATCTCGTCAGGTTCTTCCTGCTTAATAATAGCTTTCCTTCTTGCCTTCGGTTTGGCTGCCGGAGCTGGCGCCTCGATCTCTCCGATGGAGTCAAGAGGGTCGTCTTCCACATCCTCTACCTCGATAGGCATAGCCCTCGTGCCTCGACCTTTGCGTACCGGGACAGACTTCGGGGTTGGTCCTTTCTGAGGTATCGTCGGTTCTTCCGTACGTCGGGCAGGCTCGGAGGCTAATGTGGCAGCGGCCTTGCGGCCCCGTTTGGCAGGAGCGAGCATTGGCGTAACAGTTTCAGACGCACCCTCCTTGTCCTTGGATGCAGCTGCTTTCCTTCCCCTTCTCGCGGGTACTTTCTCCGTTTCCCCCTCGACGACGGGCTGCGCTTCCTCGGGCTTGACCATCACCTTGCGTCCGCGTCTGGCAGGGGCGGGGGCGGGCTCATCCGGCTCCTCGGTAGCTTTTCTTCCCGAACGTGTGAGAGGAGCCGCAAGTGTTTCCTCCGGTTCAACGGTTGCTTTGCGCCCGCGACGAGGCGCCGATTTAGGAATAGCAAGAGTAGGCTCTTCTTTTGCGTCCGCAAGTTCATCCGGTTCCCCACCGGATACAGGTTCGTTGACAGCATCAGGCTGCGGAGTGCGAAGTCGACTTGTTGGTTTAGCTACAGCCTCTGGCTGCGGTGTGCGAAGTCGAGGTGTCCTCCTGGTGCTAGCTTTCAAGCGTGTAGTATCCTATCAGTTGTTGTGATTAGTTTGCAACGAGTACCTGAATACAAATGTACACGTACTTCCTGACTTTCTTCGATCACCTCCTCTGCAGGAGGTGCAGGAGACTTGGTTGCTCTCAGCAACCGTGCGCGGCCACGACCTCTTGCCTGCTTCTCAGGGATCCCATCAGTGGCGAAGGCGGGAGTAGTATCATCAGCGGCAGGTTCGACCACTATCGCCGGTGGTGCTTCATCGACAACCATAGCATCAGACTCCTCCACCCGAATATCAACAGTCTGCTCAGGTACCGCCAGTGTAGTAACGCTCTGACACCTCGTGAAGATTTCTTCTCTGGCTCCGGGGCGCAGTAGCGAGAATGGTTCCTCGGTCGTCGGGTTCTCCTTCTCGTCGTCCTGGATTTGGGTATCCCCATTCTCCCTCTCCTCTTTCTCGCATGCGCCAACAGGCGCATCCGCGATTGCGGGGCTCGTTACGCTGGAAAACAGCGCATGTGAGGTAACTTCTGTACTCCCTCTGGGCGTGGCATGCACACTTGAACGAGGAGTTGCCTCTCCCGACCTGCTACCAGCACTTGGAACCATGCTCCTCCTGCGCTTCATGCCTTCCACTGTCTCCTTCATCTTATCCAACAGGCTGCGCGTATCCAGCTCCTCGTCTTCCTCAGCACTACCAGCGCGAGCCTTCACGGGAGAACTGGATCTGAACGGATTCTCGTCAGCGCGCATACTGGGCTTGGTTGGCGAGATAGATCGCCTGTATAAAGAAGACGAGGAGGGTTTAGAGGGAGTCATGCCCGGTACACCTCCTGCGAAGTAGGTGTCGACTTCACGCAGGGCGCTGCGCCGGCGCTCTTGAATTGCCTGAGCAATAACACGCTCAGTAAATACTTTATCATAAATAGCACAAAGATAATGCAAAACTCGCCTTCTTTTCTTCCTCAGTGAGCGTCGGCCTCCCTCCATTACGCACAGGAGAGCTCTGTGGTGTCTGTTCTCGTTCCATCTGCTTCGAAAACCCAGATGCCACGTCGCCAGCAGGCTTCTTGAGATTGAGTGGCACGACGATGTCCTTGACGCGCCATGGCTGTTGCACCATCACGCGTTGCGCCTCGCCTGCAAGGGAGCGACGTGCAGGTCCGGCGCTCCTGAGCTGGTCCTTCGAAAGGGTGGGGAACACGCGCTCTGGCGGCTGGGGCGTCATGAACGATCCTAGTGGGCGGCGGATGGGGGTCTGCAGCGGCATAGAGCGAAGAGGCGCGGGTTGTTCGATATTCTCGTCTCCTTCATCTTGGTCCACGTCAATAGGCTCATCAGCCGGCTGTTTATGCATTTCCTCGGATTCAGATTCTGACTCTGACCCGGAATGAGCACCCTGAACGTCTTGAGCATCCTACATGGTAGTTCAGCATGCCACCATATTAAAGAAATGGGTGAGAAAGCCACCTGCTCTTCCTTCGTAGGACTAGAGCTTCTGAATGGCCAAATCCTCTCTAAGCTCTTTCTCCACATGGACTTCTTCTGTTCGCCGTCGCCCTTTAGTCCCTCCTCATACTCCTCCTCTTCTCCATCCTCTTCGCTCTCGTCCTCTTCCTCAGTTAGCTCGTCGTCCTCGTCGTATCTTTCTTCCTTCTCCGCCTCCTCATCTTCACTTTCATCTTCGGCAGCAACAGCGTGCGCAAGCACCTCCAATTCCTCCTCCTCTTCCTCTCGCTCTTTCTCGGCTTTCCACACTGCTCGCTGGGCACTCCGGATTAGCACAGCGCGATGCAGCGTGTTTCGTGATAGCGAGCGTTTGGGTGTCCGCGGTTGTGGATGGTGGACCTGGACAGGAGGAGGGGCGACTTCGACGTCTTCAAGAATGACCAGGTCTCGCTCTTCCTCGACAACACGGGGATGATCGCCGTCAACTAGAACAATATCTTCCTCCTCGTCCCCTTCTTCGAGTGTATGATTCACGGGAGGTCTGGAGAGAAGCGAGGGTTTCACTGGGCTCTTGAACGTATTCTTCAGTGGACTTTGGAGGATGCGTAGGTTCTCACGAGGGTCGTGAGATGGACGCGGGGAGAATACCTGTGCGGACTGGATCATAGATAGACGAAGAGCACGGTTTTGCGGGCCTATTATGGGGGTTAAGTGAATATGTAGTATGAGATGAACTGATATAGCCTTACGAGGTGGTGTTGAGAACAGCATGGAGCGGAGTTCTTTAGATGGGTATGAGAACCTGAATCGCTTTCCATGGATCTCGAATTCAGAGTTATTAGGTAGCGGGATCGTCGTCGATGATCCTGGGGAAGACTGGCTGGGATATACTTGACAGCCATCCACTAAGAGCCCATTAGCCCCTAGTACGACCAGGAACGCCTGCCACCACAGAACCTCAGCATTTGCCGTTGGAAAGAACATAACAGTTACGCACCTTACGTTCCTCAAATACAATTTTACAGTGAGTCAAGCTAACATCTGGGTAATACAATCTAACGCTGCATGTAGGGTCCCTCCCGAAGGTGAGCTCCTCCGAGTCGATGCCGAAAGAGGTGACAATAGTTTCTGGTTCGTGACGTTTCATAAGGCTAATAGTGCCATACCGCCCAACTTGGCTGAATCCAGTGGTATCCATGATCACCGATGGGGGTGGACGACGACGACGGTGGAAAGAAGATAATGACGGTGAAAGTTGAAGTTGAATTCGAACCAAACGTGCAGTGGATGTTCAACTTCGTCGACGCGCCCGTCCACGTGATCGACGCGTTTACCCCTGCGAATCTATTACGTGAGCGCTTTGATAGCATTGACAATGAAAGCTTGGGTTAATGCGGCACGTCTTCCTCTTTCTTAGCTTCGAGTCTCTCTAGTTCTTTCCAATCAGACGCCCAACGGCTCATACCAAATTGCTTCTACTTTCCCGGCCCCTTTTTTATTGTCGCATCATAAGCAACACTTTAACTCTGGAAGTTCAGGTTAAACGCCAACGCGTGGACAGTGAAATGGACACGATGCGAGGAGCCTTGGTATTCCGATGGAAGCTTTGTTCTTCGAGCCAATGGACATCAATTTTGCGTTCACCGTAGCATTCTCTACGAAAAATAAGTAGCTTTGAAGGACATGCTCGAAGATCAGATGGAGGAGCGGCTCATTCTCGTTCACGAGTACCCTGTTCTACATTTGGAGGATTCCTTTGAAGACACCGAGTTTCTCATTAAAGCTTGTTATGATCAAAGGTGGACCATTCTCACGATGTCGAAAGTATAGTTCAAGTTTATTAATTGTCAACCTTGCTCCCTCCACTCTCCATCGTCTCCTCGATGCTTCGATCCTGCAAAAATTACTAAATCATCTCACTACACGATGGAGCCATTCGGCAGCTAACGGCTACGATTCCTTGTAGTTGCGAATCTTTCAACCTCTTATCGACGCAACAACTAAAACTTTTAAGATGACCAACTGCAGAAATTCATCATCGATCTCGCTAACCTTCTCGAAGAGATGAAGATGTTGACTTTATTACCGATAGCTCTATACTTGGGGACGGTTAAACTCAATACCAAAGGAGTGCTTCTCCGAATAATGGGCGCTGATGGATTTATAGGTCGCCTCTCTTCAAAAAATCAGATTGATTCAATATTAGGCTTAGTGGCCCTCCGTACAGTTCAATGCGAGTACACGTTTACTTAGTTTAGGAATGGGTCCGTTTCGGTCGTTGGTTACCATTCACATGATGGGTGTAGTCGATTCCTGAAGGTAATAATGAAAGTATATGTTTCACCAAACCCTGCCATTTTCGCCATCGGCCAATGGCGACCCGAATGGATTCGAAAGCTATGTAGTTCACGTGAGCCTAATGCCAAAGACTCCTTCGAAAAAGGGTGCCGGCACGTATGGAATTATTCACCCTCCTATTTCAGTCTTCCTGAACGGATAGACCTTCACAATGCGTAAGTTTCAAGACTTACTATTTGATGCACCCTTAATCCTCTTTTATTGTATAAGTTGAATCTCCGGCATCCATTAAGTTAAATATTCGCTTTATATCTTAGTTTTATTTCGTATGTTCTGAATCGCCATGTCAAATGTTCGATTCATTGATTCATATCCTTTTCAGCTTTGAATTTTCATGTTTACACCCACTGCTTTGGAATGGGAATCTGTACCCCTCTATCTTACAATATCCTGGCAACTCTCGTACCAGCAAAGGTGATAATAAGGGTTACGTCTTAAGTACCGCTTTACCACTTTTTTAAGTATTGTGGTCCAATTCTTGAGGAAATATATCAAGGCGATTCGATCACTCACGGAAAGTACAACAAGGACTGATGATGACATTTGATCGGAACCCACTTGCGTTTAGCAGTAGTAGCAGTATTGCATAGTGTCTCGTAGAGAGGTACGCAATATCAAACAAATCATTATACGATCGCGCGGCTTCAAGCACATTCCTTTGTATGCAAAAAATGCCCGCTCGATGACCTCAGAATACAAATTTACACTGGCAGCGTCACATAACATAACCGTACGCTATATAGTAACGTTACCGAAAATTACACACGAATTGAAAAACAAAAACGATAACAAGACCTGAGAAAGTTAGACTCATAGCGATCGTTCCAATCATCAAAATCCAAATTATTCAAACGCTCATCTTTGCAATTGCAGAGCAAATCGTTGCCCAAACTATGAAGTAACGTTGGAAAGGCTTCAACTTCGAAGTTATATGTACACGGTCCAGCAAAATATAGTCAATGTCCTTAGCACTGCCACAATGCAAAGCCACCTGAGCCACCTCTACTATCTGAGGGTAAAACGCCAGGCTCATTTACCATCATAGCTCGCGTGAACGAATCATAGATGAGCATCCTATGCAAGATAGCGGATTAGACATGATGATGTATAAGGTGGTATATTCGACTGCGAAATGTCGAAGAATCAAAATTTCAAAGCCTGGCATTCTGAAATGCACATCTATTCACTCACAAGCGCGTCCATGTACGACCCACAGTGATGATATTCCGGTGGTGCAAAATATTCCAACAGCCTTTAGCCTAGATATATCCACAGGCGAGCCGAAGAATGCCCACAGCCTCTAGGCGCATCATGAATCGCCAAAATATTCCTCGACCAATGCCTGCTTCCGCAAATTCAGGAGTATACCCTCCATCTCTACCCTGGTCGGTAACTGCGGCGGAAGTAGATGCTCAGTGTGTAGGAATGGTATGTACGCTGCGGCCGCTTGCGCATGAGCGCGTGCTTTGGGATTTGTGTCTTCGGCAGCTTTGGCTGTTGTGGTATCTGCCCCAGTCTTCGCGCGTTTAGCATCGTCCGAAGATGACTCCATTTCTACGTCTTCGTCTCCCTCATTGTCTGCGGCCTTCCTTTTGGCAGAGGTAGTGGACGGCGGCTGCACCGGGGGTACGATTTGTTGTTCTGGTCTTGGAAGTTCGAGCACAAGGGCGTCTGAAGGTAGTCCAAGTATTTCTCGCACGTGCGAGCATGCTTCTTCCCAGTCTGTATCATCAAGCATGGCAAGGTGAATACTCTGGAAGGCGGCAGGAGATCGGAAGCGACGCTCACCTTCTTCCTCGGCTTCTCGTTCGTACTCTAGCAGTTTATCGTCTGCCTCATCCAAATCTCCAAAGTACTCAGGGCCCTGGTTCATAAACTTCTTGTAATAGGCAAGAGCTTGGTTTTCCTCCTCCTCCTCGTTCTTCCGACTCTGGAAGAGTTCTTTAACACCAGGAAGATCCTTGGCTCGTCCGAAGTATCTGCAGTAAAATGATTTAGTATCGATATTGGGAGAAGAGGGTCACTCGCACTCACTTGTATCCCTTCGTGCCTGGAACCTCTTTTCCGTCGTCGTCCAGCATGGCAACATTCCGTCTGTAGTTCGCTCCTCCAAGTGCCACGATCTGGTTCTCCCAATGACGCTTTTCGCGCATGAGTTTATTAATCTCATCGTTCAAGTCTCGGACCTCGTAGTCGGTCAGACCAGCTGAAGCCGAAGTATCAGACAACGACTATCCTTGGATACAACCAATACACACCGTCCTGGATTTTGGATACTTTCCGACTTATCTCTCTCAGAATCTCGCCTCTCCACCTCTCGCACTCCCTCAAGCTTTTACATGCACTCGCCATCCGGGGCCGACGGTCTGCACGCGTCCCCAGGCCAAGCTCCGCGGCTTGCGCCTCCCGGAACCGGTAAAGCATTGACTGCGCCTTTTCCTCATTACGAGCCTATCATAGAAGGTTAATACTTTTTAAAACTTCGAATGCAAGGTTTAGTACCACACACCATTGTTAAAATGCAAAGATTAAAGTCTCAAAACGGAAGTATAGATAGAGGGGAATTGGTATTGTGTGCCAGTGCAAGACAGTCATCCATGTTGGAATCAGAGGGCACATCAGAAGCCATTGGACAACAATGACAAATAACGTATAACCGCCGCGACCTCTGACGCGTCCGATTACCGCTGTCCACGTTCTTCACGTATTGTTCTTGTTCAAAAGTCATGGCGGATCCGTCTGAAATAGAAGAAGGTAAGAGAGTCGACATATAGCGCCTTTTAATCACTCAATTTGTTGTCCAGAGCAGATCCATTTTTCAAACGTTATTACGACATTCCGGAAATATGCCCAGTACTCGGTACGCGTGCCCAGCATGAAAGGACATGATCATATCAATCGATTGAAAATTTGCAAAGCTAACAGCTAACAATCGTCGGAGAAAGGATATATATACGCTCCCGAAGGCAGATCAGGCACTCTTAGACAGTCTCGGATACAAAAAGAAGCTCGACGAGGTGGATCAGGCAATCCTTTCGAATGCAGACTTCCTCCTACAGATTATCGAGAACCCTGAGATTTTTGGACACGATTTAGGAGATGAGGAGGGAGAAGAAGGCGGTAGTGAAGTTCCACTGGCCGGAGATGGTGGCCATATCCATAGTCCGAGTGAAGGTGCGTACGTTTTATTGCACATCCTTTAAATGATGCCCGTTGATTCTGACGTAGGCTCTTCACATTCGTACTCGCACTCGCATCCGCATAGTCATGGCCACTCACACTCCCACTCGCACCCCCATGGGTCTCATGGTGGTGCCACTCGACGGGGTAAGTATCGGCCTACTGATTTCGATATGGATAAAATTAGGGGCACTCTCAAGCAATTCGTACGCGATTGGAGCGAGGAGGTTACATCATTTTTATTTTATTTTATCCGTCATAAAGGCGTTGAGAAACGTTTGTATAGGGGAAAGTCGAGCGTGAAGCCTGCTATAAGCCAATGAAGGATGCCTTAATTGCGCATTTTGCAAACGTGCCACCAGAGGAGAGGTTTGTGCCTTAATTTCGTGCTCCCTTATCCCAGGGGCATCGCTGAAGTGGCTTCTTAGAGGTAAACTCAGAATCCTCGTCCCCGGGGCGGGACTTGGTCGCTTAGCGTATGATGTTGCGAGCATCGGTAGGCCTTTATTTGCTATCCCGGGCCTAAGTACTCTAATACATAACTTATTTTAAGGATTCTCTTGCCAAGGCAACGAATTCTCGCACTACATGCTCCTTGCATCTTACTTCATTCTAAATCAGTAAGTTTAAAACTCGCCTATACATCCTTGAACTAACACTGCCCTCAATGAACTGATTTTATAGGACTAACGAAATTAACAAACACACATTCTATCCCTATATTCACTCATTCTCAAATGTTCTCTCTAAGCAAGTAATGTTGCGGCCCGTATCAATCCCAGATGTACTTCCATCCGCCTTGCCTTCAGGGTCAAATTTCTCACTCGTAGCGGGTCAGTAAAGATATGCCCCCTATTGAGATCACCCTTAGGGAGACATATGATTCGCCCTTTCTCCCTCAGGTGACTTTGAAGAGATATACGGGGTGGAGAGTGCTCCTGACGAACCTCAGTCCGGTCAGTGGGACGGCATTTTAACATGCTTCTTCATTGATACCGTAAGTACTATAAACGTTCACTTAACCTTGCCCAATACTAACTTTTCTCCATGGATTCCATTATTTGGTTAGGCAAAAAATATCGTGAATTACCTCCGCATCATTCACAAAATTCTAGCTCCAGGAGGCGTCTGGGTTAACCTTGGTAGGTTGTTATCTTCTATTAATCATCGCGAAGTTATAAAATTGCTGCAAACAGGCCCGTTGCTATGGCACTTCGAAAATAATAATACGAACGACCCATCTATAGAACTTGACATGGAGGAAGTCAAATCTCTGGCACGCACTATCGGATTCGAAATTTCGGTAAGAAACTCGGTAGCAGTACCAACACGGTTCTCTATTAACTACTCCACTTCGCCAACAGAATGAGCGCACAATAGATACTACCTACACAAGCAACTCGCTAGCGATGCTGGGTTACGTATACCACGCAGAGTTTTGGACGGCGACGAAAGCTGGATGATCTCCCAACATGTCGATAATTTGATATCCATATGACGTTGAAAATATGGTATATGTACTCAAGAAAGTAGGGAAAGCTTGCAGACACATCCGGGAATATTGATTCAAGCCGTATTAATGGGGTATAGAGTAGCGAGTCAGGCACACTGAAGAGTAAGAATGCAACCGTGACGTCGGGAAGGTTTATCTATGTTCAGTTTGCTTTCTTTCTGGATACGGATACGTGTACCACTCTTTCGCCTCCTTCGATGCGCATCTATCGGCACCCTGTCGCTACAAATAACACATACCTGCCCATTGGAAACCCTCTACTGCTGAGTTTTAGACGCAATTCGTAGGGGCTGTACTGAATTTTATTAATGGCTGAACGGTACACATACAGTCGTCTTGCTCTGTATTTCAATGAGGGGCGAGTGGCTACACAGTGGACCATGTTCTCACTCAGCTTGCTTGCCAAGGGTCTTTTGAAGCCGATGTGTCAATTTGCGCCCAATTTATATCAGACTTGGATGACCCTTAAATCCATAGCATCTATTTATACGTCTATGAGCGCTTCTACATATTAATGGAGTTAATGTTTGGTTGACACCTAACTACTTATGTAGGATGTTCACGATGAACGAGCGTGCGAACTATGGCTTTCTTCCAACTCTCATGTAGCGCTGTAGGGATCTTCCTTCTTTGGTGGTTAGGACTGAAACTGTTTAAGCTTGGGTCACGGAACACCTCCCGGTTACCCTCTGGTCCTCCAGGAATCCCACTACTAGGCAATCTCCTTCAGATATCGTTGAAAGGGCTTCACTATCAGTTGAGTACCAAACAATATTTGATTTAGTTAATCTTCCTGATCAATTTAACATAAGATTCACCACTTGGGCGCAGGAATACGGCGACATTTATACTTTGAAATTTGGTCCTACGACAGCAATAGTGCTCAATAACCCATCAGCAATTCACGAAATATTTGAGAAAAACTCAGCTGTCACTTCCGACCGCCCTCCAATGCATATCGCGGATACAGTTACCGGACCCAGTCATAACATGGCCTGGTAAGCAGTCGATACCTTTTCAACAACCTTTATGATTAATGCTTCTATATAGCGCACGTTACTGTGAGTATTTATTCCCAACACCATATAGCGTATTTGTTAAACTCCAGCGACGCGATGGATAGCTGAAACGTGGAGATCACTTAGGCGTGGTGCTCACGAAATTCTTACTCCGCAAGCATGTCAAAGGAACCTTCCGATACAACAAGCAGAAGCCCTACAGCTATCGTTTGAACTTTTAACAGATCCGGAAGTGAGCAATGCAGTCAATTGTACTTATAGAAGACAATTTATTAATTCATAATAAGATGTTTTGCCATAGCATTCGTCGATATGGACATTCTGTTATCACTTCTGTGTTGTACGGGAGGAGAGCGCCTCTGGCCTCGAAGGTTGAGCCCTATTTCAAGATGATGTCAGACTGGACGAAACTCATCACTCCAGGAACTCATCCGCCGGTGGATATGATCCCTATCCTGAAGTATGTTCCAGAGCGCTTTGCTCGATGGAAGACAATCTGTAAAGAAGTGCGATTTGAGCAACGAAAATTATATTTCAATTCTCTCACTGAAGTAGAGCTGCGAATTTCTCGAGGCCAGGAAAACGGATCTTTTATGGAAACAGTTTGTAAAAGAGCTGGAGAACTGGAACTAAGCAGGGAGCTCATCGGGTAAGAAAGTGTACTATGCAAAAGATTAGAAGAGATTTGATAGGTTATCCGACAGTTACTTGGGCGGTGTTTTAGTTGAAGGAGGTTCAGAAAGCACCGCCGCATTTATTCAGACACTTATTCTGCTTTTGGTTGCCAATCCCGAGGTTCAGAAGAAAGCCCAGAGCGAGATAGACGGCGTTGTTGGCGCATTCCGTACACCAATTCTCGATGACATTAAAGAGCTCCCCTATATACAAGCAATTATATACGAGGTATGTGGTTTCTATCGTTTATAAGAAAGAATAGCATATCAGTATATATCGAGAAGACTCATCGCTATCGACCCATCGCACCTCTTGGTGGTGCACGTTCCACTACGGGGGATGTGAATGTAAGCACTTCGCATATTTGCTGCAACTGCTGAACTTACTACTGCTGCTTAGTATCATCAATATGTCATTCCTAAAGGCTCATTGATCTTTCCTAACCATTGCAAGTCACAATGAATATTCTTTCCGTCGACGAGTAATAACTACATACTTCTTACCAGGGGGCATTTTCCATGATGAACGATTTTTTGAGGATCCCGAGAAATACAATCCAGATCGCTTCATATTATACCCCGAGAAAAAAGATATCATCGAACTTATCTTCGGAAGTGGAAGGGTAAATATAATTCCATTTCTGAGTATGCCATTAATCAACACATAACATTGCAGCGCGCTTGTCCTGGAGTGCATTTAGCAAAAGCCTCGATCGTGAGCCTATTCAGTGTCCGATTGAACTGAAGCTTACTATTAAATAGGCGATAGAAACGTTAAATATTCTCTGGGGTTTTGACTTAAAGAAGGCTCGAAACAAGGAGGGAGTAGAAATTGAACCTGATATTTGGGCTTACGGAAAGGTAAATTTTCATCGGGTTATATGTCCATTGCTTGCGCTCATACCACTGGTGTACGCAGGATTCAGCTTTATTTGTTCCGGCTCCATTCCAGTGCACCATCAAACCTCGCACTCCTCAGCATGCAGATATTATTCGTCAGGAGTTCCGCGCCTCCTCAGAGTGCTCTCTACCGTTTGAACAAGACCTTGATGATGACGAAGTAGCGTATGTCAGGAAGTTGCGTGAAATGGCATCGCAACCTCTCTTCAAGTCTGAAACCTAAGGTACTATATTGACTTGCTGTTCCAGGGAGATGTTGACGAATTATGCATTTTTTCTTAGTCACAACGCTGCAGGCATCTAATCATGGAGTCCCTGCATAGTTGCAGAAATACGAAATTGTTCATTCAAATATTCCATGCAGAATGATATGGAGAACAGTATATTATTGTATTTATCCAGATATGAGAACATGTTGAATCAGATATTGTTTAGGTAAGAGACAAAAGTCCAAAGCTAATCCAAGATGCATGAACGTTTGAATAGCGACTAGTGAAGTATAACGTTGACATTTTTATCTAACTTTTCAACTTTTAGCAGTCAGAGTTCAACGCTCACGGGCCGTCTTCTCCGAATCTGGCGGGCCGGGTATTTGCTGGGCTTGACGTCACATCGAGCCAGACTTCAAACTTCTTTTAAACTGGACGTAGCGAGATGATCAAGAACTTCCCATGTTAGATTCCTGCAAATCCACATACTAGGCAAGCATTAACTACTACGGGGAAAGAGGGTCCTCAGACCCACGCTGGGCCTTCTCAGAAACGTTGACACCCCGATTCCTCGCCTTAATATCTTTCTTCTCTTTCCTCAACCTCTGGCTCTCTTTAATGCCAAACCCATGCCTGAATACCATCTTGACCTCCTCCAAGCTCAGCCCGGCCGTCTCTGGGAAGCACGCAAGGACAAAAATCCATCCGAGCAGACACAGGCCAGCATAGAAACCGAATGCGCCGGCAGGCGTGATTTTAGCCATTAGGGAGAGATAAGTTGACCCGATGAGCAAGTTGCCTGCCCAATTCGTCGCAGTGGATAGGGAAGTTCCGATGCCGCGGACTAGAAGAGGCAAGGGGGTGAGGGACTAATGTTAAGAATACGATATGGAATGAATCTGGCTGACCTTCCAGTCCGAAAAGCTCGCCTTGCTGCCACGGTACGTTCCCTAAGCCGGTGGCGTATGACGCCACGAAAGCAATCATCGAGAGCAGAACTATCGCCGACCAGGCAGTGGAGTATGACGTGCCATCGACGAGGTTGCCACCCGTCTTACTTGTCATGTCTATTGAAATCCAGCACCAGGTCAGTAAAGTCATCGCCGAGTGCGCATAGGAATGTAGAGGCAGGCACGTACAGTGGAATGCGATGCTTGCGAGAGTCAAGCCGAAGACCATACCCGGGGCGCTCCAGATCATGATGCGCCTTCGGCCAATTTTGTCGATCCACTTGAGTGCGATAAGCGTAAAGATGAAGTTCGTCCCGGAGATGATGAGCCCGACAGCAGTGGGCTGGTTGAACCCGATCTCCTTGAAAAGCGTCGCAGAATAGTACATCAGTGTGTTGAAGCCGCAGAGCTGCTGGAAGGCCTGCATGCCGCAGCCAACGACTGGGAGAAGCGGTTGTAAATCTTAGTATGGTTGTAGAGAAGATGGACAATGGAGATTTACTGAGCGCTCGTCGGTTGACCGGGTCCAAGAACATGGACTTAAATCTGTGCATGAAGCTGGTGCTTTCTGTAATTTCAATGCTCCGTCTGACAGCAGCCTGGAGGACCTTAACCTAAATATAACCACTTCCTGTTAGCTTAAAGGATGCAAAGCTCCGACGGAAGGACACAAACTTTGAGATTAACGTCCTCGGGTTTCGCATGGGCATAGATCTTGGTCATGATCGCATGTGCTGCGACCTTGTCTCCTCTCCGTATAAGAATACGCGCTGAGGTCGCATATGAACAACCTGAAGCAATGAATAGTAGATACAGGAAGTACTCACGGCTTTCTGGCAAGAAGAGCAGGAAGAAAATCTGCAACCCGGCTGGAACGGCGCCTAGACCAACCATCCATCTCCATCCACTATGGACGTTGGCAAATCCAGCACCGATACCATATGCAATAACTTGGCCAAGCGTGATCATAACGACGCTAGCAACGATATATGAGGGCTTCAGATACACGAGTGGAAACGTGATGTACATACTTGAGAACCACCATTCGTCCACGAAGACGTGTCGGAGAGAGTTCTTGAATGTATAGCGGGGCGATACACGCTGCGAGGCCCACACCAACGCCTATCAGGAAACGGCCGCCGATCTAGGAAGATGATGTTAAAGGCTATTCTCTGTCGGTGAGAAAGTAGGTATCTTACCATAACCCAAACGGTGTGGCAGGCTGCTTGAGTAATAGCGCCTCCTATGAAGATAACATCTGCGATTCCTAGCACTGGACGCCGGCCTGTCCAGTCCGAGAGGACACCTGCAACAAGACCACCGAGCAAAGCGCCGAGGGTTGTTGCGGATGTGATGAATTCCTAGAAATGTTTGACGATCTGAGCTCATCATCTACCTTCTTCTGAACGGGCTGGTACGAACCTTCTGCCCATTCGATAACTCATCAGGTCCAAGGTCCGAGCCAATAGTCACCAAGGCACCAGAGATAACACCGGTATCATAACCTGATTTCTGCAATGAGAACTGAGATCGAAGCTATTAAAAGTATATCTTACCGAAAAGTAATCCAGAGATCGTGCAACAAAGCACCAGGATCCACACGAACCACGTCGTGCGTTCTTCACCCTCCACCACCACGGCCAATTCGTTGATCTCGCCAGAGTCGATGTCCCGGATAATGTCTTTCAAGGAATTCATATCAGCTGTGCTAGTGTTCATACCTATATCGATCTTCAGCTGCGCGTCTCGTTTTTCGTCAGGGGCATCCATGTCGAGGTCGTTTAGTCTTGAAGAGCGTTAGTCGATACAGACGTGGGGCGTGTGGGGAACCCTCGAGGGATATATAATCTCCTTCTTCTATATCAAGCGCGCACAGGACCTACAACTAGGTCATGCGGGTTCGCTTCTTTTCGAGATGGGGCTGAAGAACTCGCAGTACGGCTAAGAAAAGCTGCAAATTCTAAGCCGTGGCAGTAAAAATAATTGTTATTCCCCCGGGCCATTCGGTCCACGTGGAGCTCCTGAGGATTGGAGCCAAAAAATCCTGGGGTAAAATCACTAATTTTGACGAGAGTAATGATTTTCGGAATCGTAAATAGACGTTTTCCAAGTATAAAATCCCAGAAGAAGGGTATGTTGAACGTTGAAAGGATCAGACTGGCACTAACCATGGGAACGAAAGAGGACATGAAGGCGCTCATCCACGCCTCAAAGATTCGAACAAACAAATGCAAATCACTTTCCAATCACTCCTGGCGGTTCGGACTAGCGCACTCCGTGACTCCAACATCATCCTCCTATATTCCTCCTCCCAGTCATATTCAGTTCAATGATTATTTAAAGACGCGAACAACTGACAGTTATTCTGTGATCTGGAACTTCGAACAGTATCGATCCATAAAGCGGCCCCCAGACTACTTTTCAACTACAAGAGAACTGAACCGCGTCCCGACAGCTGCATCTTCGTGTAAAGGCCAGGAACTTGGCTTCTTGTATACCCCTTCCTGAATTACAATTCTCATTCGCGCTGACAAGTTAAATATCCTGTAGGGAATTGCATACTATCACAATGAGCTTCGCAATTCTGAACCACTGCAAAGAAACTTGGAAAAATCTCCTAGGGACGATTGCCACAGGGAAGGTCAAAGCTAGAATCATTTTAATGATCTGTTTCCTCGTAAAGCTTACCATCAACCTCGGCTAGACGTTCCTGCTGTTTGCCGATAGCAGCTTGATATATTCCGAGGCTTTTGAAATTAGGCAAATTATACGACTCAGAACCGATCGCAGAAGATAAGGAATATGAAAGCTGAGCTGTCCTAATCTAGGAACAAGTTAGCTGAACCATTCTGAATGAGCCCTGACAGATGGCATTAGTTTTCACTCAAATGATAAAGAAGCATTCTGACTGACCGTAAAGGGCTTGAGTTTAGGCAGTACGGTATCCCCTATACCACCAGAGAACCAGGGCGCGCCCACATACCTGATTTCTAGTGTTTCAATTCTGGGATGTCGGGTCCAAAACGCCATTGCTGTGGTTGTATAAGTAACATTTGTAGAATAATCTACACGACTATGAAGACGCAGCGTTGAGAGATTAGGAAATCGAAGATCAAAGAAGTTGTTTGCAGTGAGTCGCGCAGTATTGCCAATTGAAAGATAAGGGGTCTGAAGGCCAAAAGCTACAGAGCGCACATTTTTAATGAGCACTTTCATACCTTCAATTTTATTCTAAGCTTGAGCTTACTTGAATCGCTTTGTACAGGGCGGAGCCATCAAGCCACTGATCGCCGTCAATGTTACCACCTAGGCCTTGAAGTATGAGACTAGGTAGATGAGGGAGTTTTTTTGCCAGTAGCGACCAAAACCCCGGCGTAAGAGTTCCACAACTGGCCACAGAAACACTAACATTGTGGTGATACCAGGGGCAGAGAAAATGGATGGCGAGAGTGCGGATGTGAGGCAATGCCCCAATATGGCCTTCTCGAGCCCTTGAACAACATATTTTCTTGCATCCGTTTTAGCTAAGAACATCATATACAGCTCTCGAATACTAGGGCCGTACAGAGACGGAATGCCGAACAGTTTTTGGATGAAGACTTAGGTATCATCGAAATTCCTAAGAACACACGAATACAAGAGAGGCGGGACTTTTTCATAGATACTCCTCTTTGTCAATGCCAGAGCGGGCAAAGTCGAAGGACCGGAAATGAGAGGAAGATGTGAAGCAATCAGAGGGAAGACTTCTGGTGGCAGTTGGTCCAAATAAGCTTGATCCATTGCTGCGAATGCGGAGTGAGGTATGATCATTCGATATAAGAAACAGAGCAGCATATCCCGTGAGATCTATGTACGATCTCCAGTTCCTGCGAGGATTCAGAGAGTTGAGGGATGATGGTGAATATGAGAAACAACTTAGCAGACTTGTTGGCGTCAGGAAGACACCGAACGCCACCCTGGGACTGGCAAATGCACTGCCAGCGGGGTTTGTTCCTGTTGAAATTACAATCTCGATCACGTGTTGTTTCACTTAATCAAATTCAAGGAGTTGAGAACTTGAACCACGACCTAACACAACGCTCCTCATTACGATCCCTGTACGCCCAAGGGCATCAGGCTAATATACCGAGGCCATTTCGTTATCAATCAGGAAAATTCATGCTTGATATCACAATAAACTGTTGGAATACGCAAGATAGCCTTATCCGTCACGGTCTGGACGACTTCCGGAACGCGGCGCCACAGTAATTCATTGGCCACTCTTTAAGCGGCTGGCAATGTCTCGACACTCCCATAGGGATTCCCTGTCGTCATCTTCGACAGTTCCTGCGTTTACTCCTGTATCAACGTTCCGAACTCGCACCTCGCCGCGGAGAAGTAACTACTTCCCAAGCCCACAACAGCAGCAACCGGCCTTTGTCCCTCCCCAACAATACCGCTCTCGCGCGTCACCAAGTGCGACGCCACATTTAGCGCCTGGCCGTGCAGAAATACACACTAATACCGGCGAGCACACCCCCGTCGCCGTCACGCGCCAGCCACTGCCTGACCACTTAGTAGGCTCAACTCATCCTGTGGCAGAAAATCTTGAGGCATCCACCGCGGGGGATGCGTTCAATGTCGATCCCGCATCTACCATGCTTGGCCCTGCGGGAAGCAGCGCAACTAATCTGCCCATACCATCAGCTCTCACTTCTCCGCCACAGAGCAGCGGAGGGCGTTTCGTAGGAGGCTTTGTCGCTGGCCTAAGGAAGGCTATGCACAGCGTTCGTCGACCGAGAGAGCAGAACCCGGAGATAGGGTTCGCGCCCAGGCAGGTTGTACGTTCGTACTTTCCGTCCGACACGTCCAGTAGCAACGAATCAACATTGAATGGGACAGTGTATGAGGTAACGCCGTTCCCACCTGGGGAATCGACGTATGTCTCCCCTTCGCCGCAGGGCCCAGTTCCAGCTCCATATCCTACCCCACCCCTTCACATTTTTTCTCGCACACGCACCCCCGTCCTCTCGCAGCCTTCGCATCCCTCGCTTCCATCTCCATCTTCCGCCGTGCTCGACTCGCCCATCTCCATCGAGCCTCCTCTCGGGCCAGACTACGCCAGAATGGAGCTCCTTCCTTCCCCGCCTCCTTCAGATCCTTCTATCAACACCTATCTCACGCGGTTCAAGCAGCTCGTCGACAATGTGCGTGCTCTTCCGTGGGTCGCGCCTGAGCGTGTCACTGCTGACTATTACCCCGGCACAACAGAGCGGCGCGGAAAACGGCGGAGCCACCGCCCCGCCGTGTCGTGGCGTCCTGCATCTAAACGTGCTAGTGCGTCAGGCAGCGCGCTGAGACGATCCCTGGACCTACTTTCATCTGGATCTCCCAGCCCCACAGTGGGGCATGTTGGATTAGAAGGCGTGACCCCGTTCATGATGCTTGGGCCCACTGTACCTCCAAAGGACCCTCCTCTTAACTCGGCCACGCTTCCCAAAAACCTCGTATATGTCACTCCAATAACGCCATACCTCCCGCCAAATGGAATGTACGTGCCTCCGCCTGGATTCTACGACGACGATATAGAGACAGACGCGGACGCCGAGTGGGCTGGGGAGCAGACGACCGACGCACACGGAGGCTTCGACTCGAATATAGCTACGGAGGGGCATGTCGACCCGCCCGTCATACCCGTCGAACCGCACGTCCCTATCGGGACGCCGCATGAACCATCATACGCAGCATCATATGGTACTCCGGGAGGTGGAATGCCTTACATCCCCTCTCCTCAAGGAACACAGTACATCCCTCCACCTGCTGCATCTATGCCCCCATCCAGAGCTTCCTTCCCCCACACTAGCGACAACACCACCAATATGGGACACATTCCTCATCTTCCCTCTTCTCACACCCCCTATCCCTACGACTCACAGCGCCCCAACCCCACAGTCCCGGCCAATACGCACGACTTCCAACATTATCCAACTGGCTACGTACAGCCTGGGAA
>JASFDH010000157.1:0-33098 GCA_036937195.1 Nidularia pulvinata | reverse complement strand
GCGGGGTCGACGAAGAGGCGCGTGACTTTGGAGAGGCGCAGGGCGTGCGTGAGCTCGAACGGGGTCGAGTAGGAGGAGATGAGCGCGAAGGGGACGGTGAGCGCAAGGCAGGCGTGGACGAGAGTTATGTAGTCCTGCGTAACAGAAGCATAGAGTGAGTGGAGACACAGGCAATGCCCGTCAAAAACGCACCATCGAGTTCTCGCTCATGATCCCCACGATCTCGCCGTCCTCCCTCCTCAGCCCCAGACCGCCCTTGGCCGTGTCCGCGCCTAGGGCAGTGGCGAGGTTGTCTACGCGCGCGACGAACTCGCGGAAAGTGCGCCGCGCCCCGGTACGTGGGTCAATGTGCGCCGTGTAGTCTGGCCATGCAGCCTGGTCAGGGCGGGAGAAGAGGAGGTAGTAAGCGTTGACTTCGGGGAGGGGTGGGGGGTCTGAGTAGGGCGATTTGAGGTACATCTTTGTTGCTGCTTTGTGCGTGGGGTGAGGACGAAGATAAGGGAAAGGGTTGGGCAGGGACGGTGTTATAAACAGCCAACCCCACTCGGGGGACGATGTGCCGGAGGAGAGACGCGGTGGGATCACATAAGTGTGTGCGTGTATATATAGAGCCCGCTATGACCTCCTTGAACCTTCCTCAGCTCACCGCCAGTTGAGTGGGGGACGCTTCTCCGGCTAGCGGAGTACCCGATCCCGGCATCCGACGGGAAAAAAAAAACAGATAGATCAACTGATCGATCGACCGTGGTTTTGATTGTAATTTGTGTGTGATCGCCGAGCGCCCGCGTGATGCGGGGGAAGCCGCTGCCCAGCGCTAATTGCACCCGCCCCCCGGGAACCGTACCCGTCATGCAGCCTCCTCTGCTAGAGTTCGTGCCAGGAGGCACGTCCAGCTGACCTCTTGACTCCGGCGCGCGTCCTGTGCAGAGTGTGCGACTCGTCGGCCAGGTGGGATACGCGCCTAGGGGTCATGGGGGCCGCTTCCCCACACCACTGGACAAAGCCCATCTAGATGATTATGCACGACGCAGTCCAAATTCGGGCTCGTACTGTACTCCTACTTAGTACCATCATCATCCCCTATATATAAACACGGAACAGTACCCGTCCACCAGCGTGTGCATAATCATTTCCGCAGGACCAATGCGACATGCGTTGACGTTCATTACCCTTGTTCGCGCCTGGGTATCTCCCCCACGTTTGCCAGTGTTCGCCGTTGGCCATGGGAACCTTGGATGCACCATGGGGGTTGTCGCAGCCAGAGGCTGTTGAAGCTTGAGGTTTAATCGGTATAGATGACAAGACCGAGTCGGCAGAGGCGGGGTAGTTTGCATTCTAGTGATGGGCGTCGGCAGCAGCGTGCAAGATACTGGACTCCTCGTACTTGTGCTGGTCATGAGCAATTTCCGACATCGAGACGGAAGACGCATTATGAGCCTACAAGCGACAGATATCAGCACACACGCCAGGGAAAGAAACATGAACACAGCATACCATTCCCAACTCTCACCCTCGACAGCATCATCTATCGTACCAAGTCTACCTCCAAAAATATATCGCTCTCCCAGACTGCTCGCTCAACTTCGCGGATCTGGACATCCACGTTCGTGCCCTCGCCTTGCACTGCTGGATAACTCGGAACTTAGATCCTTACATCTAGGAAGCAGGCATGGATCCTAGCTTAGTGATTGCAATAATAAACACCTTCATCGAAGGCTACACGACGACCCGAAGCTGCTCGTGCTTGCCCAATAGCAATGACCTCGATATCGAGTTGACATGGCGTGCAGACTGATAGCATTCAGAGTATAGTCTAAAACGCAATAAGCTCTTCGACCTGTTATGGGTCAGGTGGACCCGCCTCTGAGAGTAGAACCAATCCGAATCTGAGTCGTCAGAACTAGGTGGATGAGCTCTCAAATGATGTGCTTGATCGATTCGTGGCAGCATTAGGGTTGTGGAGAGTGGCCGAGCAAGGGGGGATGTTACTTTATATCTTTTGTATGCTGCAGAATGAAAGTACAAGAGTCAGGTGCGTGTGTGAAGTAGTGAGAAGAGAAAAAATGCGCACTAATGAATTTTCCAGATGTACAGAAATCGCACTCGATACTAGCATCCCAACTCGAGCACGATCATGAACCCATGTAAGGTATTCGCGCATAAGAATGATGCTTGAATTATGCAGCATTGCCATGCATCCATCTTAGCCTGAATATCATGATATGACGGACAGCAGGCTCATCATCGTATCCTCCCGCCAGAAAGAGTCTTCAGTGTGGTGCAATGAAAAATCAGACATGCACCGTTCTAAATTTATGAGACATACCCGGGCATTAAAACAAGAGCTCGAAAAATCGCAGAAAGAGCCTATATAGAGAAGAAACAAAAAATGGAAGAGAAGGCAACAGTGCAAAGAACCACCTTCCCCAAATAGCGCGACGATCGATCGTTACGTATCACGTGTTATGCGCTCAATGACCGTTCCTCGAATCCACAATCCACCTCGCGAGCCCCACGTTCCTTCGTCCTCCCTCCCTCCATCGTCTCCCCTACCAACTGCCCGGACTCAACGAGCCATGCCTCCGCTACACCCCAATCCAAGCCTCAAGCAACGCCTCGCCGCACTCGCCTTGGCACCGTCCTCGCCCTCCTCATACCGCGACGCCCCGCAATCACCTTCAAGCCCCACGACGAAGAGAGCAGGCAAGTTCTTTGGCTTCGGGGGAGCCTGGAGGCGCGCATCAGCCGCTGTGGTGAATGATAATGCGGAAAGACAAAGCGAAACGGAAAGGGACGAGGAAGGGGAAGAGGAGGAACGAGTCGTAGCGCGCATGGTCTTTCAGGCCGGGGTGGACTTCGAGTGAGAATCCCTGTGCTTTGCTTTCTCGTTGGTGTGCGGCGTGCTTATTGGTATTCGAGGACACGGCCTATGTACGTCCCCCCATCCTCTTCCCCGAGAGAAGACTCAAGAGACGTGATGCGCGGATAGGGTGGTCCTTAATGCGTCGGCGCTGCCGGACCCGCAGGGGGTGTGCTATGATCGACTGCTCGCGTTTGTGCTTCCCCTCTACCCTTGCCTTTCCATTCGCTCATAAGACGATTGACAACAGACGGATTTTAGCGCATCTCAGTTTATACGGTACGTCTCCCCCCCCCTACTATCCATGGTATAATCCAGCTAATACGGCAGACAGTCGAGGCAGATTACACCGTCATCTTCTTTGCCGCTGGCGGACGACACGCGCCCGCATGGAGCTGGGTGTGGAAGGCGTACCGTGGGCTAGGGCGGAAGTATAGGAAGAATCTGAAGCAGCTGGTGCGTTTTGCATCCTCCGCGTCCTGCATCCTTTATCTTGCTCTGGGCTGCACTAATCCTTCGGTTTAATAGTACATCGTCCATTCCTCATTCTTCACCAAAAGTCCGTCTCCTCGCTTTCACCCTTCCCTCTGGTACTGATTTGCGTATGGACCGTGGTAGTGCTCTTCTCCCTCGCAGGCGCGATCATAAGGCCTGTCACTTTTGCAAATAAACCTCAATCCGACTACTAACTCCTCCAACAGCCCCAAGTTCTTCCGTAAACTGACCTATGTCCCCACCCTCTCCGCGCTCGCAGCGCACGTGCCGATAACGCAGATCGACATTCCGGCGGCGGTGTACAAGTGCGTGCTATCCCATCCCCCCATCTCCTTCTTCCTCATCCTCATCCTCTCATCCCCTCCTTCCCACAGAGAAAACCTCAAACACGAACCACGCATCTCCCTCCCCCCCGCCTCCTCCTCTCCCGCCTCCCCGGAATACGACTACACCACCACACGGATATTCGGTGCGCCCCTCGAGGAGCTCATGGGGTTCGACGGAGAGAAAGGTGGCGTGCCCCGCGTTGTGAGAGACGCAGTGGGGTATTTGAGGGAGCGGGGTGAGCACTGTTTCGTTTTTCTTTCTTTCCTTGCTAGTTTCTGTCTTGCGTGTCCATCGCTTTCTTCGAAAGCGTTGCTGCACACGTTCCATCTGATTCTATTGCAGTGCAGTTTCGCTCTTTGACGCCATGTATTCGTAATTTTACTCAAGCCTTCGGAGTCTTCCTGATATCTTTTGCTTCGGCTCTTTCTCTCGCGCGCTTTCGTTTTGGTGATTTGGTGGATTTACGTAATACTGTTGCTCATCTCTGCACTACACAGGGTTGGAAGAAGAAGGCCTCTTCCGCCGCTCACCCCAGTCAGCCGTGCTCCGCGCAGCGCAGGAAGCGTATGATCGCGGTGAGTTGTCAATCCTATATTCTTTCCGCCTTCCTTCCTACCCTCCTCTCGCCATCCTCTCCAACCACTAAACCCCCCTTCCCTTGCAGGGCACAACCTTTCCCTGCACACCTTCTTCGACGCGCATCTCGCCGCCGTCCTGCTCAAAAAGTACCTGCGTGACCTCCCCGTCCCCCTATTCCCCGAAGACACCTACCCCCTCATCCGGCGCTGCCCACGCCCTGGGAACGGCAACGCGAGCGGGGATAACGACTCCGTCGCGTACGTACGCGACACGCTCCTCCCCGCGCTGCCGGGGTGTGTGTATATCCTGCTCAGCTACATCCTCCGTACGTCTTTTTCGGATTTTATTTAGGTGTGGAACTGATTTTGGGTGTAGATTTAATGCACGATGTGTCCCTGCGCGCGGGGACGAACAGGATGGACGCGCATAATCTTGCGGTAGTGCTCACTCCGAACTTGGTGAAGGGGTCTAGTCCAGCAAGGGACGTGGGGATGTGTACTGTGCCTGGGGGTCCGGCTTTGTTCGCGTCTCCATCGTCCTCGCAGCCACCGTCGCAGTCCCAGTCCCAGACGCAATCTCCCTCTCAATCACAGTTGCAGTCGCCCTCTCAATCCCAAACGCAGTCCCCCTCGCAGTCGCAGACCCTCCCCGGCGCGGAGCGCACGACCCTTGGTGCCCTCATCAAGCTGTGCATCCAGCGGTACTATGAGGTATTTGACGAGGTGCCGGACCGGAGCGAGGCGCGCCTCGTGGATGGGGACGGGAATGGGATGGACTCGGGGGGAAGCTCGTTGTCTTCGGGTTCGCCTAGACGGAGAGAGGCGCAGGAGGGAAGAGGGGATGTAGGAGAGAGGAAGGAGAACACGGATAAAGTGAGACAGTCATGGCACAAGGATGACGATGAAGACATCGACGATACGATGCTCGTCATGCCCATTGCGCCCACACATCGCAGCATGCACTCTATCCAGCAACACACCGGCGGCGGGGCGCCCCCCAGCGCCTGGACATCCAAACCCACCACCACCTCTAACCTCTCCACAACCACCACTGCCAAGCCACCACGCTCGCTGCACTCCGCGTATACAGCCCCCGCGCTCTCACCGTACCCCACGTACGGGAAGGGCAAGGCCAAGTCGCTAATCAGCATCGAGGGTGGGACGGCGCACGGGCGGAAGGGGTCGATCGCGGTGGGGCGGGGGACAAGTAGGAAGGCGAGCGGCGCGGGAGTGGAGGTGCTGGGGGTGACCGCAGCAGGGTTCTTTACGGCCCCCGTGGGGGCGCCACCCGTACCGCCATTGCCATAGCCTGTAGGTGGGAGGGAAAGGCGTAAGTGAAGGCGTGTGAGTTTCCTTGGTGTTGCTTTGTGTGTCTGTATTTCGATATATACCCACCATCTACTACTATGCAAGGTTGCTTGTATATTACTTTTTTTTTTCCTATTCTATTGTTCTTCTGTCATTTAATGCGTAGTTTACTTGCTGTATTTTACCATCTTACCATCCCGGCACAACTGTATCTTTTTACCAGTTTTCTATTTGAATATGGATCTGTTATGACATGATAGGGCATATACTAGACATGATCCGTTGGGATGTTTCTACTGGCTAGTACGCTCGATTCAGTCGGAATAATCGATTTACGAATCACCTTTGAATCGCACGTTGAATCGTCCACTCTGACCCCGTAATAACTGGCTGGTGTCTCTGCTTAGGTGCTACTGATTGGAGATATCGGGGACCAGCTTGAGACAACTGACATGTTTCTTATCCTGAGCCTCATTCCGTCAAGTACTCAGCTGTCTCCCGCTCACTCAGCCTCTTCAGCGATATCTTCATGTCCCAGAATAAATACAATATTCTGGAACCCAAATCATCCTCATGCACCCCTGAGCACTGGCTTCAAATATCTATGTTGAAATAAGCTAGCAGGGGTGAAGAACAGGCACCAAAAGGTAGCAAAAGTGACATATAATTTGTTTGACCTAGGGAGCTCGTAGGCAAATGGATGAGAGACGTTCGAGAGAATACAGGATTCAGTAAAGCTATGATTACATAATTATTACTAATGCGGAATCAGCCTGCCAAATTCCAACAATCTACTCTAGACGTAAGATCTGATTTTATTCGGGTTATACTTGCCAAACACGATAATGGATCCCCTAGCGCTCTATCGGATTCTCGTTCCAACCATCCAAGGTCGTGGATCTTCTCGCTAGGTGCGAGATACCTTCCAGCCCAACTTTCAGTAACAAAGCACATCAGTCAAGCGTTGTTCGCTCGCGCCTTCAAGTTTTCAAACTTCATGCATGATTCGTACTCGGCCACATCCTCATCGGACGGCGGGACCTCGCCCCATACGGCAAGGTAATACATTTCAATTACATTAGATAACTGCAGGTATTCCTGCGATACACATGCTTATTGTCCTCGTTCTGTCACTCTCTCCTGCTCACGTCGATTCTTCTGCGATATCTTCTTCCACCGGAACAAATACTTTTTTTTGTCTTGGACCGAAGTCATCCTCATTCTTTCACTTCACTTTTCCGCTCTGGTCGCGAGATTCTATTTTGTTTCGGTTAGGCCAGCCGAAGATATCCCAACTTGGAGCCGCTAGAGCTTTGTTGAATTCCTGTTCGAGCCACTGAGGCTCGCTCATCTTCTCGAGTTTACCCAGATAATGCCCTGGTGCTGATTCTTCGTCGACAAATTTCACTTCCTCGAATTGGTTTGACTCGATGAGAGATGCCTTCATGTTTTTATAGCGCTTCAAGACTTCGTCGGAAGGAGAACTTTGGTATCGCACAGCCAGAGTGAGCACCAGATTGTTTAATAACTGTAGAAGCGGCGGGTTTTTGAACCCCGGTAGAGTGGCGAATTCCCCCGTTTTGATGGCGAGACATTTGGTAATTCCTCCGCGGACCCCATTCTCTTCATCATAAATGGCAGAATCGAATGCGGCGGATAGCAATTCAGACAAACCCGCCGTGTCCATGTCGTGTGTGGTATATACCAGAGCAACCCAGGTAAGAACAAGGAAAAACGATTCTACATCATCTTGTCGATCAGGGACAAATGGACGACCAGCCGGAGCTTTCTCTAACAAGCGAGCCGCCATGAACTGCCAGGTGCCCTAAACAAAGAATAAGAACAAAGATATACTTATAATAGGACATAACGAGTAAATCATACAGTCCGTTCCGCAGCCTGCGGAGTTGTATTTGTCAATCCCAAGTCCTTGCAAAGGTCCCAGTCGATGAGTAAGCCCCGACCGGTGCTGGTGATAATGATATTCCCCACGCTGATATCACGATGGAGAATATTGGCGTTGAAGAACGCTTGCCGGTGGGCTAGGAAGAAATGTTACTTGATTATAGTCATTTCGAGATAATTCAGAGATATCTACCTGTGACCGCGTCTCGCATAGCGGCGACTAATTCTCTCACCGAAGTGAAGGATGTCAGATCACGACCGACATCTTTGAGCACAAGGCGATAGTGCCTAAAGTTCCTGAACGTCGCTGGGTGGAGCCAAGTGTACTTCTTTTTCTTGTACAACATCTCGCAGATATCACGTGTGCGAGTAGCACTCGGTGAGATCGCTTTCGCAGAACCAGGACCCATGTTTAAAGGGACTATATAATGTCAGACGTTATGGAGAGAAGTGTGAAATGAGGTCGAATAGAAGTCACAAGTCTATGGTTGAACTTCACTGTTGAAGACAGTGGTCGCAAGAGGATAGTGACGTCACAGTTCAACCACTACGTCTCCCCACTGGCTCGCACTGTTCTCACTTCCAACCCGTACACTCCCATAGTTCCACTACTACCACATTCATCTGCCACAGTGCATACTATCACCTTATCTGCCTCTCATTGGTTCCTCTACCGCCGGTGCAGAGTGTGAAAAATGAGATCGAAGAGCGAAGTCGCGCAGATGTCATGTCTTAGTTTAGCATTGCGATAAGATAAGATGTGCATGATCGGACTACAAGTCATGTATGCTGGAAATCCACCCTTGAGAATTCTATCTCCTAGTATAATGTCCCGAAAATACAAAATAAAACAAAACACCATAGTGCTAAGGTATCCATCTTAACACCGTTCTAGCTCAAGCACATCTGGTAATGCACTAGACTTACCATCGCACCGTGTCTTTGTCGAAGTCACTGACCTTGCGCAGCCAGAATGGGCCTATCAGGTCAAGGTGAAGGCAAAGTCAGGCAGACGAAGCAAGGAGTGGTATAGACACAAACCGACAGGATCGTCTGCCTCATGGAATATCGTCGTCCACGAGCCCAGGACGCCGTATGCAGAGCGCACGCCACCTACTTGGACGCCCTCGGAGCTGTCGAAGAGTTAGATCCATTGCTGGTAGAAAAGTGGGGCAAGATATAAAGGACACACCTCCAAATTGCATTCCCCTGCTCACCTGACACCTACATCTCCGCTCTTATCAGCACCCGTACCAATGTAACATTTTTAATAACATACAAAATGCCACTGAATCTGACCGTCCGGGCGCAGCGTCACCTTTCCCGCGATCGTCGACGACGATGGGGGCGTCATCGCGCCGACGAAGAAGATGGTTGGCCGCGTGGGGTAGTCCAGGTTCGGCTCAGTGCGCGACATTTGAAGTTTCACTTCGAGGGAGCGGTAGACCTCGCGGAAGTCGGCGTCTTCGAAGAGGGTAGTGTCGAGAGTGGAGTCGGGCGTCTGGAATACGAGAGGGCAATTAGAGTGGGAGGGCGAGATCAAGCAGATGCGGAAGAGCTCACTTCTGAGGCGTTGTATACTGTGCATCTTAGTCAACAAAACATTCTACAGAATACTGTCAGAGAATGACTTACAAAGGAGTTCTCTATGATCACAAAAACAAAACGAAACCATCCACATGCCACTCACCCCCGCCCAATCCTCCTCCTTATCTAAATCCACCCCCCGCGGTATCGTCAGCTGTGTGTACGGCAAGCTCATCGGAAACACTGCAAACTCAAATTGCTCGTCTTCCGACAAATCCACTAGGTGCATGGTCACATCATGGTGCAATGCCTGCACATGCACCCAGTCCACCCCGCCTCGGGTGTCGAACGGCCCGAACTCGTTGTCCCAGCGGTAGTTCCGCATGTCGTACACCATCGCTCGCGAGCGCACGCGCGCGGCGGTCTTGGTGTCCCCCTGCGTGATTCCAAAGTAGGTGTGCAGCCGCGCGAGGAGCTGTTTTTCCTCTTTGGAGAGATCAGGCAGGGCTTCTGCACGGTCGAGGAAGCCCCCGCGGAGGACTATAGCTGCCCACAGGAGGTTCAACGAGAGCTCTGCCGGCACGGCCAGGGACCGTAAGGGCGGGACGTGCGTCGTAATCTCGATGAGGACGTGCAAGACGTCGAGCAGCTCTCCCGGGCGGCAGAGCTCAATGTCCCGCACGACGGTGCGTACGCGCATGAGCCGCTGCACCTCACCCTTCCAGTCGACGTCGTTCGTGCGCGGGTTTCCCTGTTGCGAGATACATAGCCGCGGATCGTCGAGAGGCTGTGCGAGGTACAGTGAACGCCAAAGGGCTGAGTCCTCTGGGTTGTAGATGACGTCGTGTAGCGCCCGGCAGGTCTGTGCGACTTTGGCGACCTCGAGGGGGTCGCAGTGGACGAGGATTTCCTCGATAATCTCCCGGGGAAGCCCAAGCATACGTCGAAGAGGCTTGAAGTTGATGGGTTCGCAGCTGGAAAGCTAATATGATATCTGTGTACGGGCGCCTGAATGAATTCCTGTAGAGTCAGCAAGTGTGGAGCGTGACCGAGACCTACGTATGCCGTGCGGCCCGAAACGGCGCATCTGTGCTTTTCTCACCACGTGCCTCTATCACGTCTAGCGATGGTACAGCCACCACCGACTTGACGGCTCAGAAGATCTCCACTCCAATGGAGTTTTCGGCTCGTCCATAAGATCTTGTCAGGCTTCTCGATTAAATCCGAGATCACCCCAGATCTCACTCCGGGGGTATTTACCTTTATGAAATCATACAGTACGCACTGAATGAGCACCATTTGCTTGGAGACTCCTGTGCACGCCGAGGAGAGTTTGGGTGCAAAAATCCCAGGACGCGATGGCCCTTCGTGTATGAAGCCAGTGGTACGAGGTATTACAGTGTGGGGTGTTGAGATTCTACTATAGCTACAGAAATAGACCTGACGCACAACAAAGCGATAGATGGTGGCAAATTGGTCACAGCGCGACGAGCAGCAGATCGTAGAGGTTAAATTGTCCGCGTGGTTCCCAGATAAAAGAGTGACAGTCTTGTTTCGTGAATGACAAGAGTTCCCTGTCGTGTCGTGGTTATTAAAACTGTAAACGAAGAGAAGACGAAGCGAGTTAGCGGTGCGTCTTCTTCGGTGGCAGAAGAGAACCTCCTCTACTGGTAAATATAAGCACTTACATGATTGTGGGGTGAATGATGCTGTTAATGCGTTTGAGTGCGTGTTTGATTATGCGCGTGAATGACTTTTGAGTAAAGTTTTGGGTTGACCTGTCGTTCGTATATTTTCATGATCGTGATGGTCCTCCTCCCCCGCCTCCCACACTCTCCGCCGAGGCCGGTACACCACCAGCAGCCGCTGGCGCCGTCGCCGCCTTGCCCTTTTTCGAACCCCCTGACGGCTTCCCCGCCCCCACTGGAGGAGGTTGCTGCTGTGGCTCCGCCAGCTTCTCCCACTCGTCCAGCAGCCGCTCACCCACTGTCGGCTCCAGCTCTGTCCCGTCCCGAGACACCTTTACCTCCCGATCGTGATTCCATGGATTTCGGATATGCCGGGTGCGATAGAATGGAAGCCGGTCGGTACATAACCACTGTACCTTGAAGCAATCCCCCCATGTCTCCTCCCGCGTCGCGTCATCCACTTCCCCACCTCTCTTCCTTCCCTCAGGCGCGTCCTCGCCCTTCTCCTCTTCCTCCTCAACTGCCTGCAGTACCGATGCCCCGCTCGGCCGCCCCTTATCTTGCCCATCCACTGGACTTGACGCCATCGCCGGCGGCGGGCCCTGGTTCGATCGCATAGCGCGCACAGGGGCAGCAGCATCCAGCTCGAACTCATCTCCCGCAGGCTGTCCCTTCCCCTTCCCCTTCGCCTGCGCCGAGCGCAGCTGGTCGAGCGTGCTGTGCTTCAGCGCGGGAGTCCTGATCGTGAACTTGTGATGCGGCTGCCCGAGCTCCGCAGGCGCGGACTGAGCTATACGAACTTGACCACCGGGGGTACGCTGCTCGTCTGGGAGGGTAAACGGCCCAACTGCACTGTCAACCGGCATAGGCGAGTTATCGACCTGCCGACCGTCAGAGGGCGAGAAGTACGTTGCTGATGCTCCTAAGCGGGTTGGACTGATAGTGGCAGCGTTCTTGGCGTTGGGCCCGGTGAGAGGGGATTGTTCGGATCGAGCTGGCGGAGACTCCGAATCAGTCGTACGACTTGCCCAAGAGACACGATGTTCACCCCGGCGCACTGGACCTGCCATCCTATTGAATGTAAGAGCTTTGATTCCATCCTAAGATCTTCACCAAAAGACTACCAAGATGTACCCACCTTGCGTATCCGTAGAACTCCCCGCTCTTGTTCACGCTGAATACCAAGTATACATCCTTGCTTGTGCGAAAGGCCTGGTCCAGGATCCCTTCGTTGTGCTTCTGGGTCGCCCATAAGCTCGTTTCCACGCTAAGATCCAAATCATACTGTCGAAAACTGAGTAAAACAATCAAAACAATCAAAACAACACTGGTAATGACATGCCTGGGTCAATGACTTGAGAATAAAATAGCGCTTCGGAAAGTATTTTGTGAGGATGCTCGAGTTCGTCGACGTATACGAGCCTGAGCTACTCGAATGCTTGACATGCACATGCTGGCGGCCCTCTTCATCACTCGACAACGAAACTGTCGAGATGGCATTGGCCAGATTTTCAGACGCACTCGACGGGGACGTTGGCGGGTCATCCGAGGCTGACATATCCGAATGCTCACTCGCTGCCCGTTCCTTTTCTTTCAACTCTTTAATCCATCGGGTATGCATGCCCATCCCGCGCTGGCCCCCGACGCCTGCCTTCAGATCGTCGTCCTTCCTGCGTACGCGGCACACAAGGCGCGGGCAGCGCGGATCCGAAGGACGTAAAGGCTTACCGTTGAACCGCGCGATCGCCTCGTCCAGATGCGCCTCCGTCTCGAAGTTGACGAAGGCGCAGCTCGAGCGCGAGATGAGGAAGATGGACATCACGCCCGTCGCGCGGCTCTCCCCTGGGGAGTTGCGGTCTGGGGGCTGGTTGAAGAAGCGCCATAGCTCGTCGTGTGTGGCGTCCGAAGGTACATTGCCTGACCACATGACCCACTCGGAACGGTGGGCAGGAGGGTTGGGGTGGTATGAGCGCCGTACGACGGGTTTTGAATCGCTGACGGGGTGGCGGCCACTACTGGAGGAAGCACTTGTGCTGTCGAGCTGGGCAAGGGGAGGTCCTAACCCGGTGGGATGGGGTAGTGGTGAGGCAGGTGCCGACGCGACACCTTGGCGCACAGGTAATATGGGGTATAGCGTTGACTGTGCGGATGGTGATGTAGGCGCGGCTGGGTACGATCCCTCAACCTCCTGATGAGCAATTGGGGAGTAGGGGATCTGGTAGTGTCCCTGATAAGAGGCGCCACTGTCGTACTGAGCCTGCGAAGGGACGGGGGCGGCATGGGGCATGTACCACCACGTACCCTGAGGCTCTGCCTCTTGAGGTGGAGAGAAGTGTTGAGGATAGGGTGACGGGCCATACTGTGACTGGTACATTGGAGGAGACCCGGGAAAAGACTGTGCAGTGTACGTGTATTGCGACGTCGACATCGGTGATGGGTAACGTAAAGAATGGAAGGGGCTTGGGCCGACATAGGAAGGCGAGTGAGCACTGCTCTGTCCTTGGGATGAAGAAGCCATTGGGGCATTGGAGGGAGGAGAGGTGTTGACCTGGTGATGGCTGTAAATGGGCGGGCTCCGGGAACCTGAGAACGAGGCATGGGAGGCGGATCCTCCTTCTGGGGAGTGTCGCTGGTACGGAAACACGGGTGCATGAGGCTGCAACATGGGCTGGTAGCTTGCGTGTATGTTTGGTGAGATCATGCTACTGTCGGGCACTCCTGGGTGGTGAAACGTATGGGAATACGCGAAAGGTGGCGGCGGGGTGTGCGCCATAGTCAGAGACGGCTGGGAGGACATCGTGTATTGTCCAACATAGCCGGGTCGCTGGTTATAGGACATCGCTCCAGAGGAGTAGTGGATGGAGGAGCCTTGGAAACCCGCGCCGCTGGGGGCATTGTGGCCGCTATCCGACGAGCTGGGTGGCGAAGCGATAGGGTAGGCGTGGGGAGATGACGACTGTTGTGGACGGGGACCGGGTTGTTGTCGGTGCGCAGAGGCAGATTGGGAACGGGAGCCTCGCCGACTGGATCCTGTCCTCGAGTGATCGGGCATGGAAGGAGAATCTGGCATGCCCCCACTGGCATCACCATCCATAGAATTAGGCCCAACGCCGAAGCCACCACCAGGTTTATCTGGGTCTGACAATGGGGTGTCGGGAGGTGGATTGCCGGTAGATTGAGCGGCAGTGTCATAAAAATCTGGAAACGAGATGAGCTCGAGCCAGGAAGATGACCATAGAAGATACTAGAAAGACAACTCACCAGGGCTTGTCCTCGATGGGGTGATAGAATCGAGGCGATGCTCTAGTAAATAAAGTAAGTAATGGGCATAACAAATAAGAATCGGGTTATGAGAAAGGAAGGGGGGGTAGGGGTAGGGGAGGAAGTGGGACGACTGCCGCTCGTCTCAACAAGTCGACGCGTTTTTTCTACACTTGTTGACTTGTGATGGGGTTACGGGTGTGAGGTCCACGTGGACCAGCCAGGCACGTGACACTTACTTTTAAGGCTATCGGTGAAGAAGTTGTGCGACGACTGCGTTGGGGTCGCCTGTGTTGCCCGCTGGATTGGTTCGTCGAACATGAATGGTAGCTCCATCATATTTAACGATCTGGTTTAAGGGCAGTACGCCCTGGTAAGCACAGCCGAAAGAGGAGGTGTGTGGAGAGTCACGTACTTTGCAGCGAATATTAATAGGAATGTCGGATACTTCGGGGCCTTTGTGGCTCCGTGGGTAGCTTTAAAGCACTGGAGGTGTTTAACAACACGATGGTGTCGTCGTCAAAGCTGAATTCCTGTTTTGCAATACGTCTTAGAGTGGTGAAGCCACTATATGTAAGATCAGGTGTGAGAAAAGTGACGTAGACGTACAGTTTCTATATCGGGACGATCGTCGTCATCAGGCTCCAGTCCTAGCGCACGTGGAGGGCTTCCAGCTTCGAAACTCACCTACGTCAGTTCCCCCCCCTGCAAAACGCAGCAAGCCACCACCTGACATTGCCACGCTACTCGATAGATAGATGGGGGCGTACGGTATTAAGCGGCTCGACGACTCTATTGCACGAAAGCAACCCTCGCGAATGGGCTTGGGCAATTACGAGCGAGGGGGAAGGCCTCCTCTTTCGATGCTCATGCCCCAACCAGCGCATCCGACAGTTGCTCTGCTATGTATATCAAGTAAGCTGATTTCCGGCGGTAAATAGTAGCAGCAAGCAGACCACTTGACATATCTGGGGTGATCTCACTCTCTCAAGGCTCAGTGCCACCAGCTCCACTCAGCTGCTACCCCGGAACGTTGCCGATGGGATTTCGACAGTTCTCACCTGCGGGGGATATAGGAGAAGAGACGACTGTCCCTGAAGAAAGTCACCGCCGGAGCAACCGCTTTAGGAAGTCTGCTGAAAATAAGAGCAATACAAGACGTACTGGGACGATGGAAATGAGATGAGAGATTGTTGTATGCGATGTGCACAAAAGCTGGTTGAAGCCTCTTCTGTTATTCATGTTGTCGTCTGCGCATATAAAAGCTCTCACATCACCTTTTCGGCTCTTCACCCGGACGCCTGATCCATGATGCACGGACAGCACTCTGCACTAGAAGGCACGAATGCAACGACACTGACTGGCACCCGTCATCCCGCCCAGGGAGTTGAAACATACCAATCCTGAACTCACAGGGTACACCAGTGCTCACACCCCTTCATTTAAATGGCAACCAGCCGAACAAGGTCAAGGTTAAATGATGCACTGCGTATCCAAGATGTATGCGCACGATTTGGATAGGGGTGGTGGTAATTAACAACGCCTGGTGAGCAGCGGACGCGTGCACTGTAACTGACGGGCTCAGAGGATCGTCAAGTTTAAAAGGGACTGTGCCAGGCGCGATCATCAATGCAACTGGCTATTACGAAAAAAAATTGAGTAACAGCGATCAGAAAGAAAATACGACGATTGGACCCAAGCTCACCTTCTGCCTGTTCCAGACCTGCTGGCCTCAAGGCACGGCCATGACGTATTTCCTTTTTGAGGCATATGACGTATATATGCGTCGTACCTACGAGACCAGGGCATCATCCTTTCGCGGTCACTCGACAGTCTGAGTCTGCAGACGATGTTCGGAACTGTCGTGCCGATAATATTATTTTCTCTATCACCGCTCTATTATACACTAATTGGAACCAATATCTGACTGCTAGCAATTACATAGAGTATTCAAGCTTCGCTTCAAAGTTATGCACGCCATTGCACGCAACACAAGTCCGTACGTGTAAACTTCTAGCTTATTTAAGAGCACACAGGCTTATGGAGGTTATATCCCAGTATGTATATGATAGCCTCAAACTTTTGTTGGTCTCCTCGACGGACCTATTCATTTTATATTCTCTTCCAAGATACGCAACGCTCGTTTGTATAATATGAAAAATTCCAGGTAATACGGTCAATATCCATCAGGAAAATGCCTGTAATTCATGGAATCGGCGAAGCATCTATGCGAAACATGTATTTCAACTCGAAAATGCTGTACCCGCCGAGACCCATTTCTGCTTCCGTTTCCGACTTACTAAATCTAATAACAGCCTAACTGTAGCTTCGAGGGATCTGCGAATACGAATATGTATATCTTCGAGGGATCTGCGAATACGAATACGTATATTTTCGAGGGATCTGCGAATACGAATATGTATATACGCAACGCAACTATCGCCGCTTCCGAGTAGTCGATCATCGTACCTCTGATCCGTTCTTCACAGTAGCCGCGGCTTCAATTTACACGACGATCAGCGCAACGAGGGTTTTCTAGGTCAGAGTTACAAATGTGGAGATCGTCGAACATTGGGAGTGATTTAGTCACGGTTTTTCGGTGCCGGTGCTGATGGACCGGTGGACGGACGAGTCTCGCATCCATGAGGCAGGTCCACAGTTCGTGTGTTCAACTGATAAATTCCTCATTTTAGAATGAAAATGCCAATCCTTTGTATCTCATTCGGTGCGCTTCAGCGAAGATCAGATCGGGCTTCAACCAATGCAATTTCTTTATGAAGGCTATCCGCTCTATTCTCAGACGGAAAGACTTGATGGTTGTCGTCGGTGAGAGCTACAACTTTTGTTCCGTGTGTCCACGATCACCGAATCCTCATTCTAAATTCAGTCCATGGGAGAGAATACTTTCAAAGCATGCTACTTTACGTGGCTTAGTACCAGGAGAAATCTAGAATATGGTACGATGAAGAGAAATCTTTTCATATCATTGCCAAAGCAAGAAGTCCCCGAGTCAGGTGTACAATAATCATTGGCACCGTGAAACATGAATGCGTCAAGGGAATCTCCGTATCGGCGGTAGGACTCCTTGGTCACTGCCCACGCGAACTGAGTGTGTCGTTCATTCAGCTCCATGTAGATGAGCCATTCGTCCTGGAAGTAACCACCTCTATCTCACCGCCACCGCCAAAATTAGAAAGCGAGCAAGTGTTCATGAACTTTATATGCTTCGAATTTAACGGCGTGCTATCTTTGCGGTGCAGGACAGCGACTACGCGGTGCCCACTATATTTGGCCTGCGGAAATCCCGGGGAGAAGCTCGGATATCCGCAGTCTAATCTGTCAAGATACAGCCTGCCTGGCAGAATTAATTGCCTCGCTCGCCTATAGGTTATAGATTGCACGACGTGGGTAGGTGTAATCGACATTTAGACGAGGAAGAGAATACAATGCTCCACTTACACAGGGCCCCACCACCGCCAATCTGGTGGAAGCCCGGAGCCCAGTTGATAGATCCACGACAATCTTTGTCAGACCACAAATTACTTCGGATATGAGATCATCGCCCAGTTCAATAAGAAACGACGTCAGCTTGGCGGTGTTTGGACGTAAGGGCGATGGCCCCAGTAGGTATATGTAGGATCCGCTTCTGGTTTGGACCCGATATAGTTCTAGAGTACATTGTACGATACAACTAACTAGGAAACAATGGACCAGTTTTCCAAACGCTGCGCTTAGGGAAATGCCCGGGCTGACGTGGCCATCGAGCCTTCCGATTGCATAGCAGGTATAAAACAACTTCCTCTGTCTCCAATCAGGCCAAATACTATTTGAATTGCCGCACAACTAAACAAAAGTTGCTATGCGGAGCTTTTAAGGACCTGGTCTATCGTTTCCTTATTAGCTGTAGGTACGTGCTGAAGATTGCGCAGCAACACAGGCGGAGGCACAGATAACTTGACAGATGTGATGAGTATTTTATTGAATTGAATCTGAATTATTACCCCAAGATAAGAAAACTCGGAATCAATGACATCCGCTCATCCTCACTGCCCGGTGGGATCCCCGTTTACATCTTCGAGAGTTTGAGGGTTAGAACGAATGTCAAATCAAGACCCCAAGCCTTTCGTTAGCCTGAGTGGAGTATGTTGCAATACGGCTAAGATGAAAATCGCTAGTAGAAAGATGCATGTATATTTTTATCCCTTACCCAAGATGGAGCAATTTGGAATCAATTGGCATAGGAGTCGCTTCGCTAACTCCATACTTTTACTTTTTCCAGTCATACAATAAATTATTAAACTGATTTTAATCATGGCACTACAGCTCATCAGTGGAGAGTCTTGGGAGAGTCCACAACACGGGCTAGGGTGCATAACTCCATGGATATTTATGACTGACCTTCAATTGAGTCATATATGAGTAATGCTGCCCCTGATCACTTTCAACGGTGGAGAGCTTTCTTTCAGTGTTCTGGATATACAATAACTATGGAAATATGAAAATGCAATTATACGATCGGAATTCGTCCTTTGAAACGCTCCAGCACGTTTTTAATGCCACGGATTATCCGAGTTGCCTACATACGTTCTTGAATTCTCCGAGATGCCCAAAAATTCGAAGGTCGATTTAATGTACCTGATGCTACTAATCACTTTCCACAGCGGAGTCTTCTTTCCCAGTGTTCTGGGTATTTAATAACTACGGGGCTACAAAATACGATCGGAAGTCGTCTCTGTAAAATCCTCCGACACTTTTTCAATTTAGCGCATTATCCGAGCTGCCTACCTACGTCCTCCTTAGATTCTCCGAGATGTCCGAAATATCGATGGTCGATTGTCTACCATTCAGAGATAAATTGAACGCTACATAAATGTCCTTATTTATTTATTTCAGTTCGCTTCACCTACGGATGAGCTGCCTACGAACATTAGTGACAGTCAAAGCTGACGATTCAGCCAGGATTCAACGATGGATTCGGAGACGATTCATGATGTAATTTGGACACCTTGAACCGTCTGATGAATCGTGGGAAAGTCGAATCGTCTTCGAATCGTCGAAACGGCGTTTCGACGATTCAAATTACAATTCATGATTTGGATTCAGCTTGCTCAGACCTGGACGCTCCTACTCGTAAAATAAATAAATATTCCACCCTTCATATTAATAATTATATTTGTTATATTCTGACTGAATTGGGACTGTGGGCGCATCAGGAAACAAGGAAAAATGGGTCTAGGCTTATATAGGTAGATTTATGCTGAGCAGAAAAATAATTAGTATCATATGTATATTTATTGCATATCAGTATTTAATATATTCTCTGACACAGTAGTGCTTGTGAAAATAGCAAGGAGAGTCAGTATTTTAAAAAAGCTCAGAGGTCAAATATTTTAATTTTATGACAATTGTAAGCAGTCTTGCAATGATTGTTAAGTATTATAATGTGTTATCCAATTCCCCTTCCATGCCAGAAAAACATGTCTTTTCCCATGGTAGTTCAACTATTAGTAGGCTCATGCACACACTTTTTTTGCATGTTACTTAAACTTTCACTTTCACTTAACAATTCAATATATAATGTTAGATTTCTCAATTATCAATTCAACTTATAATGTTCTCTCAAATGGCTTAGTTTACTCACAACTCACACTATCCTAAGTAGGGAGTACGAGCAAGCAAACCGACTTTTGCGGCCAGCGGGGTGGTGTTTACAATTCCCACACTGTTATCTGGTAATTCTTGTCAAGCATGACATAGCCTTGCAGTTATATCCCATTATGGTGAGGGATTATACAAATGAATTATATTTACAAAAGATAATGAGATGCTACAATTCAGACAAATCTAAGGCGTTGCCATATCAAAACCTTGAAATAAAGGCTATATATAGATTATAGGTAGTAACCTGGCAATGCCTTATATAAGATAGCAAGAACTTATCGGTAATGTCACACTTTTAGCTGGATTTCAACTATCTCTGGATAAATCTTTTATATTAAATTTTTGTGACAGCCCCTGTATGGTTCAAGTATTGTACTCAACCAATTGCTTATTTTTTTCTGTCATTCTCCGACCACCTACCAGTCAGCCATCTATACTCTATAATATAGCTCAAATACACCAGCGTGTCGCTTCTTCCAAAGCCTCTGTCGCACCACCAGCCGAGAAAAAGCTGCATAATTTCGCTTAAGTTTCTGAAATAATTTATCATTCTCTCCAGATTCTCTCTAAGTTTTTGTGAAGAAATATATAATTCTCCTCTGATTTCTCTATCATCTAAGTTTAGCTTTCATGAATTCTCTCTTCATTCTCTGTCCCACAAAATAGTCGGATGCCAGTAGATACAGGTGAAACCGGGCATGAGTTGAATCCTGCCTAAATCGTATTCTAAAAGTTGACAGTCAAAGCTGCAATGATTCACTTGAAGATTCAAGGGTGATTAAGGCGCGATAATCATTGCTGAATCCGATGCGAATCTAATTTTGAATCGCCGTCGAATCGTCGACTCTCATTGTCAATATTGTCTTCTGGTTCTCTGAGATGCCGCAAAACTTTTGCGAGATCGACTTTGTACCACTTAGAGATAAATTAATCACTACACAAATGCCCTTATTTTTAGTCCTCTTCACATATAGGTACTTGAATAACGCAAGGTACTTTCTAAACCCATAGGCTTGATCGCACGTAGCATCTTCCGGAGACCTGTCCACCTGCGTCAGTCAAACAGAATCGCAACGAACCCTCTGTAAAATAAATAACTAAATGATCCTCCAATAGCAGCTATCAGGAGAAAAAAATACGATAATAATACACAGTACTTACATACATATTATATATAGTCCAGGAAGTGATGGGTTAACCCTCTCCGACATCCCTCAAACTCCCAACGTCGGTTTAGTACCACCCACGAGATATAATTGAACCACTACAGGAACGACATCCTTATTTTTAGCCTCCATTGACATACAGCTATTTAAACAATGCAAGGCATTCTCTACCCACATAGAACAGGGCAGATCATACGTAACCTCCTCCCCAGACCAGACCACCTCGATCGAGCAGCATCGCAACGTATCTTCTCTAAATAACCAAATGATCTTTTGACTCTCGTAAGAACAGCATCTAAAGGGAAATAATACAACAACAAAAACTGCGCAGCTACATACATATTAGATACAGTCCAGGCTAGATGCGCAGGTAACGTAAAAAAAATCGAAGAGCTGAAAATGAATTTGACGGAGATTCTCCCTCTTAGAATGTTTTAATGCAATGCTAAAAATATCCCATGCCATACCTGCCATAGCCCATCATCATTGGCAACTGTGTGCTGTGTCAAGCTGCGGACACGATCCAGGCCACGCATAGCCCGGCAAGCCATCCCATGCCCGCTGGCAGGGACACTTTTTGCGCCCCGCTCTTGGTGGACGTCGTTGCTGATGGGTTGCCTGAACTAGTGCTGGTGCCTGTGGGTACGATGGATGTGGTGCTGGCTGAGCCGGCTTCAAGGAAGATGTCCGTTTGCGCTCCTACAAGTAAGGTGAGGTGATAAGTTGAGAAGAAGGGGAGTTGAGAAAGAGATAGCAAGTGAGGGAGAGGGAGGAGCGCACCGTCAGCAAAGCCCAATTTGGTGTTGAACGTCGGGGATCGGTTCTCCCCAGCCAGATCGAGGCCGTCCACTTCGATGTTGTTCCCATCTAGCTGGTTCCAGTATATCATCTATGCCAATCAAAGGAAGCGAAAACTCAGTATGAGGAGCACACCAGCCAGCAGTAGAAGACAAAAACCACGCACCTGCTTTGCACCCTTCACACAATTTGCTGGATTATCTTCGCACCACACAGGCGGGACGGCAGTCGCCACTTTTGCGGACCCCGTCTGGCCGACGACGCGGCACCGGAAGCCTTCCATGTAGATGTTCGGTTCTCCGCAGCTATTTACAGCAGGGGGTAAGTAAAAGAATAAAGCTATTATGGGTGATATGAGATGCGGGAAGGAGGACGTACCCGTTGGCAACCTGAAGGGCACGAGAATAGCGAGAATGATGAGTATGGGTTAAAATAGTTTGTGGGTGATGAGTGAGGTGCTTACCCAGCCCCACTGAGAGAGGGAAGAGGGGCTTTAGTGTACGGAAAGGAAGGTAGTATGTGGGGAAGGGAACTTACGGCACAGATACATCCCCCATCGGGGCACGCAGGGAGGTTCGGGACTTGGTACGTCGCGAGGCGGCGCCAGGGCGTGCTAAGTGGACCATGCTGCGTCAGCGTCAAAATCTCACTCATCGGGAGGAGAGCAATACGCACTTCTTCAAGATGCTGAACACGACGAGGTTCTCCGGGGTAACCTCGGCCAAGTTAGAGGTGTATGAGATGGCGAAGCCCGTGCCGGCTGCCATGCTCTCGTTCTGCGTGTGGACTGCGGGGGGAGATAGGGAGATAGAAGTTAGATTGTGATGTGACGGAATACGACGTTGCTCCGAGGATGTCGAGGACACGGAGCGAAGAGCAGGAAGAAAGCGACATACTGTTTGGCGACACGATGCAACCCTCGTCGGACTTCCCGTCGTCTGATACACCGAGGGTCGGGTGGTCACCACCGTCTGGCCAGTCGGTGATGAAGTTCCCATCGTAGGAGAGAGTGGTGACGGCGCGGTTGACGGCGTGCTCGACAGTGAAGCTTCCTCCTGCTGGCCTGCAGAGACGACCATCAGGTGATTAGTAGAGAAAGAGGAAGCGAAGGAGGACGTGACGCACAGCTCCAGGAAGTCGCCGTCTGCGGGCGGGAATTCGTCGCACTAAGGAGTATGAAAGAATTTAGTGAAGGTGCTGGTGGGTGCAGAGAGGGGAGCACATACTCCATTGACGTGGTGGAACCACCAATCGGATTTTGTCAACTGTACGCGTAGTCAGTAAAGACGTCATGAAAGGGGAGAGGGAAATTAACGTACATTAAACAACGGATTAACTGCGTCATTCGTGTTCTGGTTCTCTGCGCCCGTGCCGTTCAGGCAATACATGCCCTTATGCCATGCCGCAATGTGCGCCCGGGCGGGGTGCGCGACGAGGAGGGAGGCGACGAGCGCGAAGCGAAAGAGAAAACGTGCGCGCAGTGCGGTCGTGGACATGGGCGGGAAGCTTTTGAATGCCAAGCGAAGAGCGAGTGTGTGCAGAGGCAGAGAAGAGATGCGATAAGCCTCTCGGAGAAGAAAAGAGCGAAAGGCCTGAGAGCAGGCGCAGAAAGCGTGGAGGTAGCAGCGAAGCAACCGGACGTCCAACTGCCAACGGCGAGGTGGCAGGTTCGTCTAAAATATCCTATCTATGCATGAAGGGAGGCTGAGCCCGTGTTGTTGACGTGCCCCGGTGCCTGGGCGTATTCGGACAGCGCTTTGAGGGTGTTACAAGATGTCGATGAGCGCCGGTGATGGTATGCACACTGAGGATAAAAGTAGCCTGAGGGGGTATGTAACTCGGGTGTCTGCGGCGAGTAGGGATCCATTTGCGAGGGGGCGTTATGTATCGTCAACATCTTTGACCCCTGGGCAGATCGAGAGCGATAGCGAAATCGAATCATATCGTCACTCCGGCATCGACATAGAAATTGCTGGTAAGCGAGGTTGAAACGTTGAGCATTGGCTTGCCGAACAGGCGCGGCAAGATTGGCGCGATCATTTGTCAGCAGTGTATTCGGCCCGGTAAAAACCACCAGTATCTCCGGGCATAGCACTGCCTCTCGAAACAAGAGGCGTTATGCAGTTAAGCACTGGCAGTCATTCTAGAACGAAGTTTGAATATTGATGACACCAGATGCCAGTAGCCGTCCTGAATTCGGTCGATACCATAAACTCTTAGTCAACGGAAACCAGCCGAAAGGCACGACCGTACAGGAGTATTTTCCACTGGTATGCCTTCGAGGAAGAACTATCCTCCAAGATCGATAAAGGGGTAATTCTTAGGCAAGAGCATGCTCCTTTCCTTGGTATTCGCTAACACACAGAGAAGACTATAACAATCAGCGCTTCATCCTTCCTCACCCTGGCAGCCCTGGAACTTCTCCACTGGTTCTCTGAAATTTGATTCCACCGTTGTCTGCCAGTCTTCTAGCATCAGCTTTGGGCTAATTATAGGTCCTAGGATAAGTAGAGCAAGGGTGAAACGGTATAATATTATCCAGAGTACTCCCAAACTCGTGCTGGACTCTGCAGATCGTTGTCTAGGACGTCGCGGATTTATTGACGCATATATGGTCCTGAAACCTAACATTCTGCTGCTCTAGCTCTTCAGCCCCGGCTGCTCGATGACGCGATTCTGTGTTCCAGCATTGTGAGTCTGCGCACCGATGGGTGTGCGGCTTACCCAGATGAAGGTTGGATGAAGGCATCGACCTGGACGGTCCATACTGGCGGGACAGGGCGGTATGCGGGGGCGATCTGCACCTGCGAGTTTGTTCGAATCGAGAGAACGACATTAAGCTATTTATCCTTGTTCTTACCAGAGTATCTGTAGGCACTGGCACAGCAAATGGACACAACGCATTCATTTGCCTTTCTGTAAATCAGATTCGAGTTTTCAATTTACGATCGATGGAGCGAGGGGACCCGCGAAGGGAAAGACGACCTCACGCGCGCCGCAAACATCAAATCGAGGGAATTCACCGAGTCACCAGGGCTCAAGCATCAACCTGAATGGTTGTTAAATAACCCAGTATCATTTAATACGAGGATCTGCTTTCCGATGGAGATTTTGCTCATTACGAACGCGTTACGGCACGTCCAAACGAAGCGGACGACTCCAAGACAACACTTTGTGCCTGTACATATTAAGTATTAAGGCTGGAAGCTATCTAGTTGTACCAGAGGGCAATTTGAATATATTGGAACGCGAATTCAACAGGGGTCCGCGAGCTCTGGACTGCGGCGTCTTTGGCCGGCGCAAGCACCATTGAAATCTCGCGCCCAAGTGAAATATTAGATTTCGGTCCGAGGCAGCAAAACGTAGACTTTGTTCCGGAACATGGAGATATCGCAGAAGAAGGGAAGCGAAACGGCTGCATGGGGTATCAGCGGGTGACGGAGGGTAAGAAAAATGTGGTACACCAACCCAGATCCAGTAATTATCGCAAACATCACGGTGGACGGCGACGAAGTCAAGCATTTCCTATAGAAAGTAATATTTCCGTTCCTCCGTTTCTAATTTTTGCCGCGTGGACATGGCATATACAACAGTCTGCTATAAATCAAGCTAGTCACGGGAAGTTCGGTCGCGAATTCCCTCCTGCGCATAGTCTGTATGGGGCACTAGTGATATTTATCACAGAAGAGCGGCCAATGGATGCGTTCTAGGAACTCCATTTTTTTTTGGAATTACGCCTATTCCATCTCATCGCGTAGAAAACATCGTTCCATCGAGTCCGCAGAGCATGTGGCTCATTATTAGTACACTCATCCCAGGAAGCTATGATGCCATCGATATGGGGAATATTTTTGCGAGAGAATTCTACCGACCGCGGACACACCAGACAACGGCGAATTCGCAACGTTTAACTGGCGGAGAGAATATCTAAAGCTGTCGGTTCCTTCCAACTTCGAGTCGACATTGATGGAACAAGCATCGAAGGCGATTCTGAGGAACCGAAGTTTGAGAGCAATACCAAGCAAACGGCGTCAAGTCTATGGGTGTAATTTCTGAAAGCTGGATCAAGTAAAACGCATTGACCCCGAGATATAGTTGCTTTAGTAGAGGCCATGAGCTGGCTATTTTGGTGACTACCGCCGGTCGGGGAGATGTACGCCGTAAGAGGGGTCCAAGGTCACCCCTTCAAGTTGCGATAGTGATAAGAGGCCTTCGAAATGGCAAAGTTGTAGGATATGGAGGTCCTTGTTCTCTCCTTCAGACACTGGACCTTCTGGAGACACCTCGTCGGACAGCGAAATAGACTTCGGCGAAGAATGACAGCAGTACATATGCAGGGCGTCGAAGAAGTCCTGCCATCTGGCGATAAGAGAGGACTGTAGAATCTCGATTTCAAGGTTTCGCAGAGGAGTTGAAGACATCAACTGAATCAATTTCACCATCGACCACAGGTGTTAATTTCTCCAAAGCTGGAAAAACCGTACTTGGGAATGCTGGGCGGAGAGTTTTGATAGGTGGTGAGGGAGGTGCATGATAGCACCCGTAAGTTTGATAGCGAAGCAAGATGCCTATATGCCTCGTCCGTAATATCATCGATGTACAACTCTTGAAGGTTATTCCAGGCCAAAGCAGGCAGGGAAATAGCGTCCAAGCACTGCGGTAAGCAACTTACATCTTGTGAAAGTTCAGCTCGCTGGAAGAATGGACAGGTGGAGATCCATGTGACCATCGAGTGATGTCTTGAGATTCGTGATCTGTGGACCCAGAAAGAGATGAATATAAGAAAAGATATCATCTTCATCTTCAGGCGGCTCCTATGCTAATGCTTGAACGTTGGGGAGTAAAGCCTTCCCATTGATAGCAACATTCATGGTTTGATACACGCTGAGGTGAATATGTGTGTATCCATTCACTAGGCTTCTGGTTTGGTAGGGATCAGAGCCGAATCGTTTAACAAACGGGACATAGAATAGGAATATCGTCCAGTCGGACGGCATAATCAATCTCCATTGTTGGAAGCTCTGTTGGTCGCGCGTTCAGAACTTTTTATGTGCATACGCCGTATGTTATAACTTGGAACGGGGGCGCACCAAATCATTCTTGTGGAGACTAGTAACCCAGAATTGACATTCTTTATGTGGTACATATCACCCGGCATACATTTTACAAGTGGGACCAGAGGCTCTGGCTCATACCAAAGGACAGAAAGTGCTGGTTGTTGAAAAGCCCGACATGAGCGTGTGACTCGTGAGTGCGATGAGCGGTGTATTTGAGTCATTATGCAGTTCCTGACAGAGAGATGAATGGGCTCGGATATCTAGGTAGCATTTGCTTCGTTTGGAGCTAGCTCAATAGGAGCAGAATGTCTGGAAGCTCGAGGATTGAAATAAGGCGATTTGAAATCTCAATGGCCGTGAGGGAGTATTTATCGGAGTTTATATAAAGTGACCTCGCCGACGTCCGTCGCCGACTAAAGATTTCTATAACCCAGTGGCTTAGAACGTCCAGTGGAAGCCTTGCCCCTGGTCAACACCACTGCCGGAGTTGTCTTGCTAGCAACGCCCTTCGCGGGAGCCTTGACACTGGCAGCTTTAGCGGTGATAGCGCCAACTTTGGGCTTTGGGCGATATGCACAAGCTGCAGCGCGCCGGCGCAATTCGCGTCTCCATATCAGGAGATTTCCATGAGCTTGATCGAGAAATAAAGAAAGAGTATGATACGAACCTCGACCGTGTCGTCCTTGTACATTGTTCTCTTGAGGAAGTGACGAGCACAAAGATCGCTAAAATGGCGATAAGAATCAGCGTATAGATGCATCTCGGAAGAGGCAGCCTTGATTGCATCGTAGTTTGGAGAGTTCGTATCTCAAGGTTTCGACATGAGATTTCAGAAGTAGCAGGTGAACTGAATTCCGAAACTCACGAGCATTTTCAGCACCTTTGGTACTCGCGCCAACCGCCTTCCCATCCTTGAAGTGATCCAAATTACCAGCGAGAGCGTGCGACGCTTCGTGGATCATGGTTCCTGCCTGGAAGCCCTTCTGATTCTAGAATACACGCGACGCAGGATTAGAAGTGGTAACACTAGAGCTGTGGAGGAATGTGACATACTGTAAAAGGCGTTTCCAAAAGATACTCTTGGTGGTGCTTGGTTCATGTCAGTCACCCCACCCCCATTGAACTCAACCATCTTGCCATCTTTCATCGTAGTAGGTACATCTGTGGTTCCGACAACTATTCTTCCAGCCTCTATTTTGTCCACGGCCTCCTTGATCTTGGGGACATTTGCATTAGGATCGAATGCCCCAATGACTTTCGGATCTTTTTTGGCGTCGGGATGATTGATCACAACTTGCATATTCTTTAACCGTCTATTTGGTATATTAAAAACGCGTTAGTGAAGTGGCAGTAGTATTTAATAAAGAGCTTGCCTTCTGCGTTGGCGTCGTTGATCGTTGTCTTCCGTTCCGGAGTTGCTTGTTCAAATGCTACTTGCAGAGGCACCATGATGACGCCTGTCATATGCACCGTTTGCCAGCGCACATCGTTGCAAGGCCCATTGAATGCGTACCTTGAAAAGAAACAAGCAAGGTAAGAAGAACAGCAAAGGATATCAAATGCATTTTGTGTGTGGCGTAGCAAGATCATGATATATGAAGGATGGCTCGAAACACAAAGATGACCTGCACCTGTATCATGACGGCATTAGACTAGGAAAATCCTTGAAAAGTAGAACTTACCTGTGTAAAAGCGAAGAGAAAGTGCCGCCACCAGCGCGTCAAGTTAAGGGAATAAAGCTTCCGCTGAGGCGTGAAGTCGTAATAACCACTCTTTTATAATGGCACAATTCGCAGATGATCTAAGAGATCTTTCTTGGCAAGGTCTTGTTGAGTTGGTTTTATTTTATATGATGTTTCGAATATTTGAAATTCTCGGCTGTAAAGATGATGTCTCCAAGTCAAAGTATACACTTATCGTAGGGGAATTGTACGCACAGTAAATGCCTAGGTGCCAATAACTGATATGTATATCAGAACTAGATAATTGTGATAACTTTTGAACAGCCTGCAAACTTCAGATATTCAGAGCAAATCCATCGCCAACGATGACCAGACGTGTTAGAAGATCCCATGCATCTCATCAGCAGCTGATGCTTGTGTTATGGCCAGCTATGCCGGGTAATCGATATCCCGTCGCTTCCAGCGGGCGATCATCGGTGATCCATGCGGCTGTGTACTGCGGCTTTCAAGCTGTTCGTAAAATGACATTTCTTGATGAGACGTTTTGAACTTTGTAGCCACCGATGGGGTGAAGGCGCACCAAGAATTGCAAGGCTTCAGAGGGCTCTAGCAGGAAGCGACTATGAGAGCCTAGATTCTCCACTTGGCAACCAGAGGTTGTAAGGAATCGGAGCGATATTACTAGCAGAACAGCCCGAGGAGGCTAGACAGCGAAGAGGCTGCGAAATAACGAAATTGCAGTGCGCTGCAGATTGGCGACAGGCCAATCGCTATCCATCATGGTTGCTGGTCGCTATTGCCACTTGCCGCTCCTTTATGACAATATTTGCGTCAGTCAGATTCATGGCTGTTGAGTGATGACCGTACCAGACTCACCTTATTACTAGAACAACGCTCCCGCTGGGCCCGCTATATCCTGCAATTTCCCTTTCATAAATTACTTCTCGTCGCCTTCGAGTAACTGCAATGCCATCTACAGCAACAGGAGCCGGAATATCTGTCACCAGCCTTGATCCTGGTTCTACCATCCGTCTCACTCCTGTTTCCGCAGAGGGTGGCCAGACAGACTTCAGTCCATGAAGCGGTCCTAGCAGCTGAGAGCAATTCAGGCGCAGTGGAGCTGACCCTCACGGAACTCTTGAAGTCTCTCCCAAAGACACCGTATAAGCTGAACTTAAACTATCCGCTCTATTTTTCGAAATCGGATCGGGCCAAGGTTGCGGAGGCCATCCGCAAGCAAGAAGTCTACCTTAGCTCTGAGATCGACAATGAGGGCGCGTATTCGTTGTCCGTACGGCCATGGAAGGATTATTCCTGGCAGAACAGTCTCTTTCTTGATATCGGTCAATCGTCTTCCACTGCTAGGATTTCGATCAGCGAGGTGGAAGGAATGCGCGACAGCAAGACAGTGGCAGAGGCCGGTAAAAGCAATGGGGAGACACACATTGATGCGGACCAGATTATTGCCCAGCTGGTCGACCCCGTCCTAGCCGAGCTGCAGGCCACCCCAAGTGCTGCTGGTGGCAGCCTCCACAGCGCCGTCATTATCGCACCGTCCTCCACAGATGCGCTGAATGTTGTCGAGTTACTCTGTTTGAGGCTTCTTGGCATGCCAATACACCGAGTCATGCAGGCAGACCTTGCGCAAGCAACGGCGCAGAGCGTTTTCGAGATGGCCAACCAACCACCAGTGGAACTATCATTCTGCTTCGTCTCCAATGTCGCGCCGCTCCGCATCGGCATCGCCAAAGCTGATGGTTTCGTCCACACTCTCATTCCGCGTCACTTCACGCTCCCCAACCATCGATCGTGCATCTTCACCACCTCGAGCGATAATCAGGCCACGGCCACTATAAAGGTCATCGCTGGCGAGAGTGCCCTGATTGAGGACAACAAAGTTATTGCTGAATTCGTGTTGAAAGACATAGTTCCACAACCCAAGGGTGTTCCTCGTATTCGAGTGACGGTTGACGTACAGCAGTTGGGTGAGACCGAGGTGATAGCTGAGGTCGTGCACGAAGCCGACAGCGTTCCTGCTCCTAAGGCCACCATTCAGCTGAAGTACATTGTCGGCGACATGACTGTGAAGGAAATCGAACAATATTCCAACGCGGACAAAGACGAAATTCGGGATGATGAAGCAGAGAACGCAGGTTCGTTACGAGCGGGGATGGATGTACAAGGCGAATTGTCCGAGTAAATGTGGTCAAATTATATCTGTAGCATACATAGTTCCGGCGATTTAGTGTATAACAGGTGTTTTTATATCTGTAAGCTACATTGAATTATGTCAAAGTCTCTTCAAGTTGCTTCAACCTGGAATAACACGTACTGTAAAATCGCACATGGGCTGTCTGACTGCCGATGGCCATCACTGCACGGATTGGACGTGGTGGAATATGAAATTACGATTCTTGAAACCAAATGGCCCGTGAACAATGCGCTGAAGCTTGATTGAAGCCTAAAGCAGTCGATGCGTCTGACACTGTTGGGGGATGAACTGAAGAAGTTTGAACGTTTTGCGTTTTTTGTCGGAGACTGAACTCTACCGCAATACTCGTCGCTGTCAAAAAGCCATGCCATGTTCCTCAAAGCCGCCTTCGAGCTCCAACCGTCGATGTTTCAAATGCTTAAACCATCCCGGGTCTAATTCGACATGAATACGTCTTCGCTCGTCCCGAAGTTCCTTCAAGGGCATTCATGCTTCCTGCTTAGTATCTTTCCTCTTTTCTCCTAGATCTCTTCCTTTTAAATGGCGGCACGGCGACGCGTTCATGACCCTGCATATCCGGAACTTTCTTCCGGCCAATAAATAGGGTTCATTTCGGAGGATTCTGGCGGTTCTTCCGGTTTTTATGATGCGTGTCAAAATACGGTCAGCGTCTTTCTTTTGACCTCGAGTGCTCGTCCTGAAATTCGTTCAACAGCTTGGAATGCAGGGTGACTCTCGTCAGTCAAGATTCCATGCGAAATCACGATAAGAATCATCAATGCTGTCATGTGCTTAAGTCAGTCTTTCTCAATTCATCGCTTCTGGAATTTTACTTATACGTCCTCGTTCGCACCGATGTTTTATTCCCAGCGGCTCTTTGTCTCCTTGTGCGTATGTTGTATGCAGGGATGCGATTATTTCTCCGCCCTTTAGTTTGATGTTCGGATGTATACTCGTTTTTCCGGTCCATAAACCCGAGCTCCAAGGTCCGTTATGTTTTTCACAACCAGTCAATTTTTCTATCATCTACACTGCCTGTCTTCACATCCTTCTTTCGCATGAACCCGAATCACGCGTAGATACTCTTCGCCCTTCTTTGTATCTATACAACATTTCTGATCCAATCGCAGTGCACTTCGATGAACAGTGTATCAAGTTCCGGTCAATCCTTATATTCTTCAGGTCATTCTGGTCACAAATCAATCATGATGCTCAGTTGTCTTTCAAGTTTACACTATCAGGCAATCTTTCCGCGCCAAAACACCTCAATATATTCCTTCTTTCTCGCGTTCATACCTGGACTGATTCTTTTATCATCAGGATCTCATGCCGGCATTGCGATGGGCGATATGTGCTCGTTTTGGACCATGATGTCAGAACAGGCAAGGCCTCGTCGTCTGCAGCTGTATTTGTTCTAGTTCTTGACAGCGTTCTTCCCGTCAAACGAAATGGTAACCAGGTCCTTTTACTTTAGAGGGTGCGTACTAACCTGTATAGCGTTTTTAGTAACCATATTTTCAGTAAATCCCAGGAAATTTTCATCACGACTTTTAGAATCCGAGTGTCGAAGCAACTAGCTAGAAGACTTCCCTTCTTATGACTTCTTGTTTAGAAGTATCTAAGTGCCAGGCGAAACAATTCAGCCTCTAACCTTTTTTTTTTCGATCAGGAATAGCACATCGGGGGCCGTAAACTTATAGGCGTTCCAATTCCAAACTCCTTGGGCCTTAATGAAACAAGACTTCGACACTAATCCAAATCCTAATGCCCATCCGACATATTGCCGATCTGAGAGACAACGTTGTGTGTTCATCGGCCTCCTAGGATGAATAGACTAGATATTTGACATCTCAGATTTTGTTTTCGGGGTCATCGAATCGACGAGGAACTCTTATCATAGTCCATCATCTTGCTCTACGGGATCCCGATATTGCTGGTGTCACTGTACTTCGCGTACCGTACTGTCGTTCAGTTTGCCGGAAGAGGATGTCACCCAACACTTTGTCATGTAAGAAGTTCTGAAATGAAATCCATGCAGTGCCAGAGCTTCATTTCCCCCGATTTTACGATCAATTCAATTAGATCCTGTGTTGAGGCTGACGCCGATGCGTCGAAGAGGTTGTCGACTTTCTCTGACGTGCGCCCAGTCCGCCGACCCCCCCCCCGAAAAAATAGTCTACGCGCCTATCCTTCCTCAACTGCTCATCGATACGATTATAACGGCGGTGTTATTTCCATAAACAGGAAAGCCCCACTTCAGAGCGCGTCCTAACGTTACCTTCATATCCGCCCTCAACCGGATGCTCAAATATGTTCTTATAATCAAGCGCCAGTCATGATCGCTTTTTCTCCACCTTTACGTGAATTTCGCGTTCTATCTTCTCACCGTCGCGACGGATGCAGACCCTGTAGCACGTAAATGAATTCATATAGGCATTGATGCAGACGAAATTCTGCAAACTCATGTCAGAGAGAATTGCCGAATAAGGCAGACACGCGTGGCACGTGCCTCCACACGATGCACATCTTTGGACAAATTTTTAGCGGACCACATCTCTTTATCCTCGCCCTTA